>JAHZNC010000154.1:0-60411 GCA_027744095.1 Zhuqinia jingwanae
AGGTAAAACCTGACTTGGATTACAGACAATATCCCGAGTAGTATCACAAATGGAATCACAAATGGAACCGCAAAATATATCCTATGTCCTAAAGTTGGTTCAAATAACAGATACCGAGGTGGGGTCGAAAGTGATATGAACTTAACCTAAATTTCATAAATTTACGCTTGATTCAAAATTCTTCTTTTAAAACGAGGATTAACTTTTTTCATGATATTAAACCATGATTGTAGACGTAATCATGGGATGTGCAAAATAAAATATAAGTGTAAGACAAATTATGCGCAGCGGTGCCAGATCCCACGGAAATTGGCAGTGGGAGCAACGTTTAGCGATACACGTGGCGTTTATGTGGGATTCCATTTAATGTAGGATGTAGTTGTTTACATACAATTTACAATGAGAAACAGGTACAGCCACAGGGTGGGTGGCGAGGCGAGGAATACAGCCCGGGTTATGTATAACCCGGGGGAAGTAAATTTCGGCGAAGAAAAATATACAATTTAGGCTAATAACTTTTTATGTTGTTTAACGTTATGTACATAATATATTCATTAACAAAATGAATGCATGCGTACCTCATCATGTATATTTGGTACCTAAAGTAAGGATATGGAATTGGAATACGCTGCCACCACATTTAAATTATATTTAAGTGTATTTAGTTAGGTTAGGTTTAAAATACCATTTAAGGTCAAAACTTTAAATATCTAACCTAACCTGACCTAACTAAATTGTTCTTCACCATAATTGTGTTTCTCCGGGGCTAACTTCCCCAGGTTGCGCCACAGCCAGCCCGCATATATACAAAAAAGCTGACAAAACTGGTCCATAAAAACAATATAAAATTTAAAGGATAATTCTAATAAATACCAACGCTTTCAGTTTAATTTACATTTATAATGATATCTATAATTAATTTGCCAACGAATAATAATAAAATTACAAGTTGACTGGTGCCAATTTAGAACAATACTAAAATGATTCGTAACTGTAATACTCAACAGCCTTCCCGGCGCGGATTTTTCCTCTGGAAGAGAACGCAAAAGCCATACAAAAGGTGCCTTGCTGGAAAAGAGATAGGATGACATGCCGAGCTTGTAAACTGCTAATTAAGTCAAAATTAAGCATGCACTTGAGCGTTGACAAGTGTAGTCTTGGGTAACGTTTTAGCATTTGACTGACTTGAGATAAGCAATGATTTGCCCCTTTTACTTACTCATTTTACATGTACCAACATAGTGCAAATCATGAAAAACCTTAAAATGGAAGAAAAGATATTCATTGTATTACATTGTCATCCAACATCAACGTACTGCAGAACACATGTGGTAACTAACTACATTTTGGATTTGGATAATCATGAAAATGGAATAAAATATTTGGATTAGCAAATTTAATCGTTTTCTATTTTTTATGACAACGAAAACGAAAGGAGGGTTATTTTCATTATTATTGTTATAAACACAAATGAATGCTTTATTTATTACTTACATTTAAAATCAACTCTCAGCGGTCTTGGTCCTGTGCCAGTCCTGTAATTTAATGTAATAATAATAATGATTGTAGAAAATAAATCACTTAAATTGCCTTCTTCTCCCATCAACATTTTCGCCAAAGTCGCTCAACAGCATAAGCTTCCGAATCCGAAATCCGAAAGCATTGTTGGTATTATAGGTTAGGAGGAGTATGTAGTAGTAGCAAAGGGGCACAGTTGCTACAGAGATCTTGTAGCGCCAGAGTAAAAATCAAAATGATTTAAACCGGATGACAACATAACCAAAACAATCGTGAACATTATATCAGTATAGGAACACTAACTGCTGCCTTTTAATAGAACTTACAAAGTTGAGTTAAATATTTTGCAATAAGTGAAGTTTTAATAACCATCAATTAGACGTGATTATTCTTTTCAAAGGTATGCACAATTGTACAATGTAATTCAATTTCATTGTCATTATCTGGTTTAATCTTTATCATTCATCATCATCACTCTTGCCTCTGCTTCATTGAAACCAACCAAATCACAGTTATAGCATTTTGAAAATGGGTTGTTCAGTTTTATTGCACATACCGATACACCTATTAGTTCAAAAACGCCTGCTTGTAGTTACCAAAAAGGATGTTTATTAATGAAAAGGCAGTGTGTAAAATCGTAAGATGATATGATATCATGTTGCATGTATGCATTTCCTAAGAAAGTTATCCGCCCGGTATACTTTTGGCTTTAATTTGACATGGTGGTGGTAAATGTGTTTGACATGTGGTTCGGGGTTAATATTTTTTAATGAAAAATATTGTTGCATCTAACGTATAATCTTCCACGGTTAATTATCAGCAGACATTGTCACCGAGTCACTTCAATTGAAACCGAAAATGGAGTTTCCGGAAATGGGAAAACAATGCGCTCACTTGGAGTGTCAACAGTTGGATTTTCTCCCTATGTCATGTACATATTGCTCAAAGTCATTTTGCAAGAATCATTTATCCCCATATGTCCATACGTGTGAAGGATTTAAGGACAAAGTTCTCAGCAACTCTGATCTGGCAGAAAAGGAAAAGGAGCGTTGGCAGTTGAAGTGCTTTGTAACAGATTGCAATAAAAAAGAACTTATACCAATGTATTGTGTAAAATGTAATCAACATTTTTGCTTGGCTCACCGTCATGAAGATCAACACAGGTAAACATACTATTCCTTTTTTATGATTACAAAAAAATATTTCTTTGACACGTTGGTATTTAGGGAGTTAAAATTATTGAAATAATGTTCACCATAGCTGTCCCGTCAAGGATCAGGAAAAGGCCAAAGCTTTGCGACTGGGGAAAAAGGCAGACGATTCATCGAAAGCAGTAAAAGATCTACAAGGAAAAATGAAGGAAGATATTAACGCAAAGTTGGAAGAAGTCAAGGCGGCTGGTGGTTCTAAAGGTGCAATGGCTGCGAAATTGCAATTGATGAGATTGAAAGGCCGATCAAAAGGGGACAACTCTGTTCCCCAAGCTGAACGTGTATTTTTCTCCATCTCTTGTCCAAATCCTCAGCAAAATCCAAAGCCTTTGGATGTCTGGATGAACAAAACGTGGTCATTTGGCAAGGCAGTTGATTTTATGGCTAGACAAGCACGTGTAAAGAATAGGAATAATCAAGTTGACGCTCCAAAGCTTCATTTTTACAAAGAAGATGTGTGCTTATCAGTCGCATTTGAAAAAACAATCAATGACCTTTTAAGTGAGGGTATTTTAATAGATGGAGATTCATTAGTATTTAAGTTGGTAGAAAAATAAACGTTCAGTTTTCAGTTTGGTAATTTAGTGTGAGTATGATAAATAAGGTATAGATATTATTTATAGCCTCGTGTTTTACTTGCCGATGTAAATGTAATGTTCATTGAAATTATTACTAAAAAACCTTTCAGTCTTTTCAATATTTTGTACACAAAACTGTTGTGGAAAATAATTTTCTAAATAAAACTCTTATCAGTGAAATATAAAAACAACGCACATATACACATGTTTCATCTTATTTTGTAATAAAAACGAACCACATGTCAAGTCACCAATCCAATGGGTCAATTAAGTCACTTTATTCGCATTCACTCAGAATATGCTTAATTTTAATTACTTACAGATTGTTTATCAATGAAAACCAAAATGTTCTTTTAAATGTCTTCAACTAGAATACCAGGTGCAGTACTTCTACCTTGACTGGGCATCTGCCATAGTAAAAAATGATCTGGGTAAGATCCTACGTATTTCTTCGTCAGCAGATAAGTAAGCTGTCCACATCATGTCGCTGCTTCGCGGTAAAGGCAACTGAAGTAGCAGTAAAAAACAACAACAGTACTGAAGCCTCTGCTGTTAAAGATATCATAATGTTCAAGTTTGAATCGCCACGATTTTTCAAGTTCTTGAACCTGTTTGCTATAACGCAATATGGATTCTGGATGTACATCGGTATTTCCAGTTTGTCGATGAATAATGTGCCTGTGCGGGAAATGTCTCAGGAAGAACATGACGCTACTCCTTTTTGGAGAAAAGTCAATTTAGGAAGTGACAAGTACAAGTATGGATTAGCGCTTGGATCAGCATTTATGGGTATGCACATGTATGCATGTCGGCCTAATAAAGATTAGGCTAATTCTTCTATCTTAATTCCACCCCTTATTACCAAATCATATAACCGTCAAAATTATTTGCAGGCTTTGGCATACTATTCATTAGCTGGACTTACATCCTAAGAACGGTATTGTTTGATTAAACTTAAATGTAACATGTAACCAAGATTTTTTAAACTCTATGCGACATGAATAAAACATCATCTCTCCTTGTGTGTAGGTAAGGTATCTTGTCCTGAGAAAGGACGGAAAAAATGTGGCATTCGTCACTTATACGCCCTTTGGAAGAAACAGAATTTTGAACGTTCCTATAACTGATGTAAGTATCCAACAAGTTTAAATAATCATATCCGCCATTTGAGATTCCTATATTTCTCATCATTGCATTGGGATTCAAATACTTATTTCAAATTACTTTTGTAATTTCAGATTAGTGCGGAAGGCTCTAGAACTTCGGGATCATCTCAGATGCCAGTGAGAATTAAATCGAAAAGCCTTTTCTATCTTGTGGATTTAAAAGGAGGAAAATTCATTCACCCTCAGCTCTTTGACAGGACAGTGGGAACAAAAAGAAAATTTAGATGAAAATGCATTGTTACTTTATCATGTAGTATTCTTTAAAATAAATAAAGTTTTTAACATGTAGAAGATATGTATTTCAAAATTATTTTAAATAAATTCTATGTTAAAGTTGTAAAGAAGGTGTACAAAGTACAAGTAAGTAAATGTAGTTATTGTTTACGTAAGTTTACATACACATACTAGTTGTACGTTATCCGCAATCCTTAATCCCCTGGGCATGTGTAAATCCTTCCGTACACCCGAAGGTACACTTCACAACAAAAGTAATATCTGTTCCTGATACGTAATGATACATTATATTACTTCAACGGGCTAAAGCTAAAAATCAGTTTCCTCCAAAACTCCCTCCAAGTTGGAGGTGTTTGGCTGGTTAAGGAACTCGTCCGTCCAAAGTTCGGACTCCTAACCGTTTCAGATATATCATGTGGACGGAAGTACAGACCAACTCTCCTATCTTGATGAGCATTACGTCGTAAACCTTAGTAGAACTTAATATTTCACAATTCTATTTTCTCGCTCACATACAACATATATTTGAATATTTCATAAATGAATTAAAACAAAACATTGATGTCAAAGTTTTTTGTGAAAGAAATTATAGTAGAACTTAATATTTCACAATTCTATTTTCTCGCTCACATACAACATATATTTGAATATTTCATAAATGAATTAAAACAAAACATTGATGTCAAAGTAAAAAGTTTTTTGTGAAAGAAATTTTGCGGCGAAAAAATGCAAACAATTTGTACAGGCACAATGCATGTGCTTGTAATAAAGATTCATTTGCTTCAAAACAGTATAAAGTTTATAGTATAAACCTAATGCGTGTTGTATTTGCGTGTTGCATTTTAGTCCTAGTCTAGACGTGTCTGGAGAAAAGTCGTTTTTTTAAAGTTCACTGTTGTTACGAGAAAGGTTCATTGTTTCGTGAACCTTACGTGTTATTACTGAGTTACTGACAGTTAACCGAGTTTACTGTTCATGAATGAAGCATTAGTTAATTGGACTATATTTAAAAAATATATGTTACATGTTACGTAATATATTGTTATCCCGTGTGGAAGATAAGTTAAGCCAAAGAACAATTTAATATTATTAATATAATAATATTACTGAATAGAGCAGGACGTTGGAATCGCTTAAAGGTAAAGAAATAAAGCGGTAAACTTTTGGTTATTTTTTAAATTGATTATTTTTGAAAGCGCCTTGTAGTTTGAAAATTTAAAATGTGTTTTTTTTTGCTTCAGAATATGTCCTTTTTCCAGTCGGATGAAGATGTCACATGCTTCTCGGGGGATCTTTTTACAATGAAAGAATTACAATTAAAATGTGTTTTTTTTGCTTCAGAATATGTCCTTTTTCCAGTCGGATGAAGATGTCACATGCTTCTCGGGGGATCTTTTTACAATGAAAGAATTACAAGAGATCGCTAATGATCCGAAAGATTTGGATGTCTGGGTACAAGAGTGGGGAGTAGCTAAGGCAATACCTACAAAAGAACCGAAATCTGATGAGTTTCTTGATAGAGTTCCATCAACCGGCGGTACCAACGTGCCCGTTAGGATGGGGGATGCAGATGGAACGCCCCGTTTAGGACTATTGAAGGATCATGCTATTGTCAGCCCATCAAAGCAACTTGCGGATGCGAACCGTGTCAAGAGGATGAGTCGTAAGAAGAGCATCTCGTCCAAACAGCAAAACCCCGAGAATCTTCCGTTGTACTTGAGAAACGCTCGTGACTATCCAGATCCCGTTATGCAGACTCGCATCAACCGAGCTAAAAAGTCCCAAATGTTCCACGCGAACAAGAACGTACTACTTAATCAGCTAACAATGGAGAACACAAAGCTCAAGGAAAGGTTGGCTAATATGGAGAGGGATATGGAAATGATGAAGTTAAGCATGCTTCGAAGCTTCCATTGTGCTTGTTGTTTAAGGAGGGCAACCTTTTGCAAGAATGGAAACAACATTTTTGTAAGGGCCTGCTGGACGGAGAGAACATCCAAATAAAAATATTCAGTTCTTGTGTCGTTAAATGTATTATTCAGTTACCAGTTTCAATAATATTTTATGCGTATATTTTGAGTTCAGAAAATTTGTACAAATTACCCGGCTGCTTCAAATATATTACATTATTATTACTGCCAGTGCCAATATGTTACCACTTTTGTAATATAATTCATAATACTTTCATAAATGAAAAGAAGAAAAATAAACATTTAAAATCTTTCATTCACTCACCGTCACCACATCACATACGTAGAAGTTTTTTGTTTACTAAATTTTGAAAATGAATGGCAGTATACATGCATGAAATTATAATATGAACGGAGCAACAAAATGTAATTAAACTATTATGTCTTTATCATTGTCATTTTAATGTGCACATGCTTCATGATCTACTTTGAAATTTTCGCATCAAAGGTAAAAAGCATGAATTCCAGGAAAAAACATGGCATGCAATCTGCAACTCTGTACATCAATAAATGCACTAAAATAGGAATTAATAGAGTAGTACATAGTAGTTTTTGTACTGTTATGTGAATGCGAATTAGTTGACGTCAATGGTATAGCACATATTATAAATTTACATTATATGAACAGATATTGATTACTCCGTTTTCAGGTACGTACATAATAATAAACAAGATACGAAAAGCTAGCATAATTAATGATTAATAGGTTTCTAGCTAATATGCCAAAAAATTAACCAAGTATAAAATGTACGAACTCTCCTTTGACATCTCAGAGTTACCTTTTCCTCTTGTACGTTTAAGGATTATTCGCAAATATACATTGTCGCAGATCAAAATATTGAAGCAGAAGAATATCATGGCCAAATTACTCCAACTCGTTGTGTTTGTTTTCTTGGCGGTTGCCATTATGGTAGCTTTTCAAGTTGAGGTAAACCTCGCAAAAGATAATCATTTGTCATGAATCATGAATGTAAGTTCGGGTATCACCTGCTCTTGCACCTGCCTCGTCTCTTCATAACATATAGGAAAGATCATTGTTGGTGCTATGTAAATTGTGTATTGTACGACTACTTTAACTTTTATTTAAAAAATTTTTAGGCACAAAGATGCAGAATCCGAGGCGAAGGATGCGCTGTGGGTCCTTGTGGTAATACAAACCCTTGTTGTTGTAGCGGAACTTGTTCTGTTCGACGGAATCTAGCATGGGGCTTTTGCACATAAATTATTTCTGAGTAACGGCTATTGGATAGCTTGAGGAAAAAATCGACAATTCCAATTATAAAAATCCTCAAATCTGAATGTTAAGAGTTTCCAATGCAAGGCTAATTTGTAATTTTTATGATTGTTTTTCTACAAGAAAGAAATGTCCAATAAATGTATTCAATTTGTTATAACTATTTGACAGTTTTGCCTTGTTCGTGATGAAAAAATTAAATAAATTTGGGATTTTCTTTGATTGATGAATTCCAAGCAATATAATATGAGCACGTATATATTATATAATTTATTTTACAAAAATAGTACATATTTACACTATCGCTCTTATTTTAACTGTAGATGTTTTAGTTTCTATTTTGCCATGTATCACGAACTTATATTATTTTCAGACATACTTAATAATATAATTGTACGATACTGTACTGACTTTGGCAGCAAAGCACGACCTTTAAATTGGCGTGTGTGTCATAGTCATGATTCATAACTATGACAATGCCACATTTTACAAATCTTATTTTTTAAACTGAAATATTATGCTACATTTTACTAATATTGATAAACAGTTAAATTGGATTAAACGAATACCTACGCATGATCAAACCAAGTTCACAAAATGGTCCCATGTTATGTAGGTTTAATTTGAAGAAGAGTTATATACATCTCGAAATTCCTAAATATCCATCCTACGTGACATCCTCATTGAAACAAAAACTATAAAAATAAGGAGCTCGGATTTCAAGGCGTATTTTCTTTAGTCACGACTGTGACTGTTGTATTTAGTGTAATTGCGCGATTTCCTGCTATTTTGTTTGTGCGTTAAAAATTGTGCGTAGCCTGTTTATACAATAAATTATCGAAATTATAAATTGTTGATATACGAGATACATTATGTGTGTTGTGTGCTTTTGTAAGAAAAAACTGACATGATTAACCCCTGCTGCGATTGTTTCGTGAACTATTTCGATTTATATATATACCTATTTAGGTATTGTAATAAATGAAGCGATAATATAAAATGTTCTGTTCATTTGGTTATGAATGCTGCATTACCTTGTAAATTGCCAACATTGTCAAATACAAACTAATTATTATGTATAAAAGTAAACAGCTAATAGATGCAAACAATATTATGCAATTTTACTTTTTCTAAGTATCACTTTACCCCAAAATCCTTCTAAAACAGTATAACTTTCATGTCCTACTACGTACTTGTAAAGATACAATAAGCTACATTATTATAATCCCATATTGGGCGTTTTCATGAGAATGGGTTTAATATTTTCCTCTTCATTTAGCACAAAAAATTGAGAACTCTATACAATATTTTGCTAATTTTGCAATAAACACACTTAGAACTTGGGTAAGTATCTGTAAATTGCTGGCAGATGAACGTGAACAGACAGAGCTGACAGAGCATAATAAAATGTTACTACATTGCGTTTTATTATTGTTTGTTGCTGTTGTATAACCTTTGTATAGCTCATTTTCCTTTCAACTTAGAGTTGCTAGTGGTGGTCATCTCAAAATCTCAGAGGATATATAAATGCTGGAATATTTAGGTAAAATCTTTTAGTCTTCTGCAGTGAAGTCCAGGTGAACAAACAAAGAAAGTTTTTGCTTCTCTTCAAGTCTGTTAATCGTGCTAGAAATATTCTTGCGTGTGTGCATATAATTTAGTGTTATTGAACGCTATACATAGCTTTAGACGGAGTAAGAAATAGTTTCTGCGTATGTACAATCATTATTATCCTTCTTCTTTTAGTAAATGAAGTGAATAATCCTGAGTAGTTTGGCAGAACAGCTCACGAAATTGTTTCGTATTTACGTTGCTTCAATTGCATTATTGTGATTATTACTCTGACCTCTGAGCAAACAAGTCCCAAGCAAAAGTTTTATTAGCGTTTCGTGTATCCTCCCAGATCAATTTTTTGCAATTTAAGGATCAAAGTGCTGCATTTAAAGTTAAATTACTGATACCTTTAGGTGCGTACGAGCTATACCGTGATAAGTACATTTGGTGCTACAATTTCGACTAGGTTTTTGAGCAAAAACAATTCACACGCGTGACCGTCAAACAATGAAATCCTTTACGGTAAGTCAACGCGCTCCTTATTTGACTCCATTTAAGCCCAACAAGCCATCCCATATACCTGTATACTTTTACAGCTTTATATATCCAAGCTAAAAAAATAAATTTTCATGTCCAGGCAATGATTCAAAAGGTAAGTCAGCGCGCTCCTTATTTGACTCCATTTAAGCCCAACAAGCCATCCCATATACCTGTATACTTTTACAGCTTTATATATCCAAGCTAAAAAAATAAATTTTCATGTCCAGGCAATGATTCAAATCGTCACAACCATTATTGTGGTCTTAATTTACGTCAGTGACAACACCGTTGAAGCACTGCCCATGCCAGGATTATATCCCTTACAGGAGCTCATTTACACGTATCCTTCAGCAGCTTCTCATCAAACAACCGTAGTTAGAGATTTGCTAGGCAATCAAGATACTGCGTACGCGTATCAAAATCATAATGGCATTTCGACTTCTTCCGTTGCAGTATCCAGAAGGTACGTGTGCTAACCTTTTTGATTCTTTACTTTGTATTTTTGTTCCTTAGTTTTAATTACGCATTTCCTCTTTTATTTTAAAAAAAAATAAAAAATAAATCCTTCAAGTTTACGTGGCGTGGGAAATAAGAGAGACTTGAATTCAATAAAATCACTTCATTTCCTGTAGACATCAAGGGTACATTAATAACTGCTTCACATAAATTACAAGCATTATGTGTATTTTCATGCTTATAATTAGCCATAATTGTTATTGCTCGTTTCTTTTAGTACGTACAAAATTATAAAAGGAAAAAGGCTTTGTTTTTGGTGGTATGATGAGTGGTCATAGTCATAAGTGACCATGAAAAGTGACTCGAGACTAAAACAGTATGCATGTGCAGTTAAAACAAATATGCGTGAATTGTTTAGTTAAATAACCGTTGCAATCATAATACCTTTTTAAAGGTCATAATCTCATAACGAATGTGAGGGTTGGATTGATAAAAGCTAGCTTTAAAAAATATTACAAGCTTGTGAATTAAAACTTTGATATGAATTACATGTTTTTCCAGCGACAATAGCAAAACACTGGCCTACGTCCCTGCCATAGCTCCTGTGATTGCAGCACATCATCAGCCTCTGTTATACGCCCACCAGGATCACTATCATCATCATCACTCACATATTTCGCCTGCTGTGGCTTACTCAGATTACGCTGGATATGTTTAAAATGCACGATTTTTTGTATGATTTTTTATTTATATATTTATAAAAGTTATATGATCAATGATAATAAAATACTATTTTACATAATATTCCTATGATGACTTTAAAAAATAGTACGTATCAACCTTGTGTTAAATAAGTTTATTGTTGGGAGTACTATTGTTTTTTTAGTAAGTCCGAAACACGCATACAAAAAATATCGCATTACAATTCAATCAAATACACCCGTACGCGACTGCCCGTTATGGTGTGCAGTAAAAAATGTGAAAATTGCACTGTCTTAAAATCTCTGACCATTGAAATAAATAAATATTTTATAGCCATGATGCTTCATAAAATGACAAATTGGTTTCAGTAGCATACCTCTATGTAATTAACACACTGCATAACAATTTTTCTTATGCAATACAGCTCATGTATTTTAGTTTTTATTCTCAGAAGTTTAGCAACCCCTTCAGTTTAGATAACATAATAATGCTGCTCGCATTTTTAATAAAAATATTTAGTATATAAATTAACAATTACTACGAGAAGAAGGTTGTAACATTTTTCCATACAAAGAGTGAGAATTTTGTAGGATGGTAAGTTGGTAATATGGTAAGTACAAAAAAAATATGGCAAGGGCATGCATCCAAACAACGAATATTGGAGGCCATCCGGTTAAAAAGTAAAAGGAACTTAAAATCTGGTTTTAAATTCTTGTAATGTGCGTACTTTGTGAAACATCACATCACAGTCTAGTTAAATTATCCTGCTATTAAACTGGTAAAAGTGAAACATACACACCTACATTACATAATACGCGCATAAAATTTTATTGTAATAAAAAATTTAGTCATAATTAAAGTGCAGAAAGATTTTATTTTATGTGGTTACTTGTGGCATAGGTTTAACAACAGCAACATTTGACTGTACTTGTTGTTGTTGAGAAGAATTACTACATTCTAATACAAAAGTGAAAATAACGGAGATCGTCCACAAACTTGCTGAGATTTTGAACGAATGAAGGCAAGTCACAAGAAAACTGAATAGAAACTGTTGAACAAGTTGAAGCACACTTTTCAGGACTTTCCTCAGAAACAGTAAACCTTTCCAGGAGCACAGCACAGTGTTCTGCAGACAACTGAGGGAAATTGCCAGCCACAGTTTTTGGGAGAAAATCTTTGCAAAATCGCTCATAATTAACCATTGCCATTTCGTATAAAACTGATGAAATTTCTTCCCGCAATAAATCGTGACTTTTTTGTATGAGAATTTGAATAAAGAGTGTCATAAATTGATCAATGTACTCTAATCTATCGCTAATTCTACTATAAAACTTATGCTTTTCGTTCCATGAAGACAAGGTAGAGAGATTAAATCGAAATATTTCCAGATCTGGTTGAAGGAACGAATGTCCAATACTTTGTAATATCTGGCTGAGACGATTTGTTGCTTCTGCGGTCTGCGCTTGGTTTTGAGGTTGTCCTGGGCTTAATGCACTACTTCTCGCTGCGAGATTAGATGGGAAAAAATAATTCCAACGATAATTGATACTATCTCGGATTAGTTGGAAAAAGGGGATCTTTAACTCTGGAGTTGGTCTTTGAGCAAGATATGGATAAATATTAGAATAGCACAGCGTGAGAGCTTCACCAAAAAACTTTTTAAAACTTGGCGAATTGTCTTTAACCATAAATTGGAGGAGGTTTAAAAATCTGAAAAAAAAAACAAGTGTTTGTAATTATTACAACGATCAAGGACACTCTTCCCACAAAGATCATTAAATTGAAAAGGAAAAGATCATATATATTTTAGCATAAGCATACGATAATAATATAAACTTACTTCTCCACAACAATGGTGTCTGATTCTTTCATAAGCTCATGCACTATGTTTCCCCGAGAGAACAAAGTTAAAAACAATCGAATTAGTCTCTTCAAAATATTGAGCTCCAACTTGTTGTCGCAATACCTCCATACTTTTGATGAAGAAATTTAAGAGCTCTTCATTGACAACTGGAACAAAAAATGACATACATATTACGGGTACTCAACGATTCCTGCGTAAAATGAAGCATGTTAGAAATAGCACATTGTTATTGTTTGGAGTAGTAAAAAGTCAATTTGATTTCAAACATTATTAGCAACGGGTTTTCTGACATTCTACACTTTACTCAGGAGGGGTTGATATACATATGATATTGCAAATGAAATCTTTAAGGATACGACGGTGTATTGTAAGCGAATTTTGCAATATTATTATAATAAAAATAGCATTTCTACCTGGTTCCTTTAAGTGTTGCGATATCATTGTCCTCATAAATGGCACCAATTCTCTGTAGATATTCCAACATATCCTTTTCGAGTTCGTGCATTCACTCATAACCAAGTCCAGTTGGTCATTGAGTACATGCACCCAAAAGACCAGTACTCCAGGTCGATTTGCGGACTCAAATAAATCATTGCTCATGTTCTTCATAAAATCCATATATAGCTTAGACCGGCTTTCCCACTCTTGATTGGAAACGTTCTGCCAAGGAAGGAGAATGAGTGCAGCGGAAACTTTGTGCAAGGTACGATAAGTATCTGTATCGAGAGAAGTTCCCAAAGTGTGTAACTTCTCGATTAAACTACGAACACATTGCATTTTGAAAATATGTTGCGTTCGAAGAGTATTTACAAGAGTGTAAAAGAAATTCGCTTGTGCTAGGACAATTGAACGATCAACAATTGACCGATTTTCAAGAGTATAAAATACAAACTCTGTACAGACATTTATCATTCCATAAAAACTTTGGATTTCTTCTGAGGACGCGTCAGTTTGTATGACCTCGGAATGGTAACGGCTCAGCCAATAAATCCAAGTTTTCAAGGAACAAATAATTTCGCAGTTCCTGTGAAGAACCAAATTAAAATACTGGCTTACTTTAATGAAATCAATAGATGGTACTAGTATGTCAAAACCCCACTGTTATGTTTGTAAACTATTTAGTTGTATTACTTACGCATGAATTATGGAGGAGGGAAATTTAACAAAGTAGTACTCTTTTGAGCAAAGAAGTACTTTTATTAGTTCATGTAGTATACTTTTTCCTACTTCAATCTGTTTCTTAAAAACATCCCCATATAAATGCTCGAAATGACCGTAGAAGACACTGGCCAATCTGTTAATGAAATAAAGATTTTAAAAATGAAGTATACTAAAAGTTTATCTTGAACACAAGATTGGAAAAAACTAGATTTGAAATGTTGACCATTGCATACCTTCCAACAAGCTGAATAATAAAAATGAAGTGCTTCACATTGTTATCATTATCAATTCCAAATTGCGTTATGCTGGTTTTTGATGGATCCAAACACGCTGCTAAACCCCCGTAATACATACATGATTCTGCCCAAAGGGAGGTCTGAAATAGTACATACCATGTTATATTACATGCACAATGACAACCAACAACAACAAATGTGCATAAATGGTCACAGTGACTCACGACTACTTCCAATGACTCCGTGGGCAAGAGCTCCCCAATTTTAACAAGGATATCAATATTTCTTGAAAGACTAGGTGCTTCAGTTTCTTCTTCTTCTTCCTAAATATAAAGTAAGGAAACATTTTAAAAATTCTTGCATAAAATAAGTTGGAACAAATTGGCGATTCGGGTAATAACTCACATCAGTCTCAAAGGTGCTATCACTTTCAACTTCAAATTTTTGCGTGCTCAAAACTATTTTTGTAGCCAAGTCCAACATGGGCTGTTTAAAATAGTCGATGAGATCATCTCTGTTCACAGTAATGTTGACAAAGGGGACCCCCGCATTTAAATGATCTAGAAGCCTGGCCCAAATTTCCAAGCACTCGTAATAATATACACTTTCCGCTTGTTCAAACGTAAAAATTAACAAATGGGTAACAAATTGTTTTGAATTGACTCCATCGTAGCGGAAAAAATGGTGACTGGCCACGAGGCACAAAAATTCAATGACCTTTTCCAAATACCTATACGGCCAAGATTCATTACTTATTATTTTAGGATGTAAAAATTAAAATATTTTTGTACGCAAAGGTTGTAAAGTACATGAAAACTTACTGTTGAGGAAGAGATACAATTGTCGACCTATTAGAAACTCGTTTTAATACTTCGACAGCAAACAAAGCTACAGAGTCCATATGGTAGTCAAATTCTTTCGGTATAAACTTTCGATATAAAAGCTCATTAATTACTCCCATCGACAATATGCCCAGTTGACTTCCTTTCGTTCGCTGTATAACAATAAATCAATATTAACTATCAAATCGATACCAACAAAGCTAATACATTTTTCAATCATTTTTTAAAAACTTTTACGCACAAAGTTGGGACAGGCATCCAAATGAGCATACTGACAAATGAGTTCTATAAATTCTTTTGGAAAAGGCACTGTTCTTTCATTTTGGTAGTGTTCCTCTGAACCTATTTTGTATCCATCAAGTGGAATCCATGTTAAGAGGTTTGCAACTACTTCTAATGCTAAAGAGAGTACCTCGTCAAAGTGTGTAATGACAACATTTTCAGACTGGGGAGACTGATCTGGCGATGGAACACATTGCTTCAGTCCTGACATCAGTATCTCTATAAACAATAATGATAACGATAAAAGGACAATCATGTAAATGTTAATTGCGTCCCACACGTCACGTTTGTGATTTATAAAAATAGGAAATATAAAAGGTGTTGATCTTTATTACGTCTCAGAAGTTCGAACACATTTGGCATCTGGTGTAACAAAAGACTTTTAAGCTCAGCTTTCCGTTCTGTGCTAACTTCATCTTTACAGTTAGGATACTCTTCGGAAATTGTCTTAATAAACATCAAACCAATTGCAACAGTCTCTTCATTTGCTGTAATCTGAAAAGGATACATGGTCATACAAACGAATGTGCGATTATAAATATTTTATACGTAAGCATTATTTCACAATTAAAGGGATTTCATAACTTACAGCTAAAATATTTGAGAAGAAATCGGGATATGAATGTGGCCATGAAAATTTTCCTACATCTACCAGCAACTTGACAATTTTATTCCTAACAAAACTAGGACATTTAAGACTACTAGACGGCACCGAGTGTTGAAGTAGGAAATTATATATTGTTGACTTCAGTTCCTCCCTTTCGCCCGTGCTCATCATCAGCCATTTGCATTTGATTGTCGTTTCAATCACACTTAGGCAGAACATTGTAACGTACTGATTTGACGACGAATGGGATAGAAAATACAATGCCTGCTTCCAGGACCCATTCTGCCTGGAAAAATTATCCAGGACCACTTCAATCTGTCTCTTTCGATCATTGCTTGTCGTGGGGGCAAAAAATTCGTTGAGATGAGATTCCAAAAGTCTTCTACTCTCTTCCATTGCAAGTAGTAGTAGGAATATAACTTTTCATTTAGCCATCCACCTAACCTGCATCAAATTATCAAATACAAATATACAACCAATCAAATTAAAATAAGCCTGTTTGTGGGATTTTTTCAGTACATATTTAACCATCAGAATGAGAATATGTGACTTTCTCTGACCGAAATTCGGGAGCAATCTGACTAAAATTGTGCGGATTCGTTGGGTTTAACGGAAACACAAGTGAACCACTTCCGATGGTAATGAAATATTTCAGTCGGTTAACTCTATACTTGAATCCAATCGGTAATGAATGGTTAATAGTGCGACTTATTGCGATTGACGAGTGAACTGATTCTGAGAAAGAAAATATCTAAACACGCAAACAAAACAAAAATACACTTGGGTGCATGAGATATTATACAAAACTACATGCACATAGAATATAAACAAACTTTTGTAAGATACACTCTTATTTACCTCACCCAAATATCTCATGAAAAACAGCTGTACTTGTCCGGCAATTCCAACATTTCTTCTTCGTTGATCAGGTGAATAATTAGTAATGTACTAAATTTGTCGTAGATTTAACAGGATTATTATTTTTTAGATAATTTATTAGCACTAGTGAATTGTTCGTTAGTTCGCTGCACTAATCATTGTTCATTGTTTCCTTCTAGTTTATATTGAGGAGAAAATACCATGGCGTCTTCAGGCGCAATCGTGAAGTCCTGCACCCGACAGGTTAAACCCTTATTGTCTCTGGATAAGATGGAGGCCCGTCGGAGGGTTATAAATCTGTACAAAGCATGGTACCGTCAAATTCCGTATGTTGGTAAGTTTGAAACAATATATTTTACTATTGGCCATAGTCTATTTAAAAGTTAAAAGAAACATCTATTGTTAAGCGCCTTGGATTATCATTTAATTGAATTACAGTGTTAGAATATGACGTTCCAAAGACCGTTCCAGCGTGTCGTAAGATGATCCGTGAACAATTTGAGAAGAATATGCATGTTCAGGACATTCGTGTTATAGACATGCTAGTCATCAAGGTAAATACATTTGTGCTCTGAAATGTTTCATTTTTCCACTGTACTTTGTCGAGCAACATTCCCTTTAAAATCATGTAAAACCTTCTTGTTAACCTTTTTTGCATTTAGGGTCAAATGGAACTGAAAGAAACGGTAGAAAGTTGGAAACAAAAGAGCCATGTTATGAGTTATTTCAAGGATTCAGTGGAACCAAAACCGCAAGGATTTTTGTCAAAATTCCTTGCAGGACATGATTGAATAGTATGTGTGAAAGTGAAGTGTATAGTATACACTGTAGAACATAATTCAGCAGTCGAGTTTTGAGCATCAAGCTACGTTGTAGTTTTCGTAATGATTATATTTAGTGGGAGCTCATGGAATATTTTAATATTCCAACTATCCAAAATTGTACAGTAACATTGATTTTCTTTTGTGAAATGTTGTATTTAATCCTTTAATCGCAGTTTCGACATATTATTAAATATTAAAATAATGAAAATGACTTGAATTTGACCTGATTTAATAACTATCTTTCATAGTTCCATTTCCTATCGTAGGTTAGTAGCAGCCGTAAAATGTTTATGTATGAGACTGGTTGTATGTATATGCTTGCATGTACTTATATGTATAAAACATTTCCTTTTATCGAAATGTTAGGGGCATCTTGAATTGAATTGAAAAAAGTTTTGTATCCCAAAAATTTGCATATGATTTGTGAAAATTTGCAAAATTCCTTTATTTCGAATAACTAATGCTGTGTCTCAAGAAATAATTTCAACATGCAAACAGGAAAATAATGCACATTTCGCAGGTCATGAACATTTAATACGATATCATCTGCCGCACAAATTAGCACAAACACCAATTATTATCACCAATCAGATATAATTTAAATTAAATTCTTTTTTTCCTTACAATATTTATAATTAGCTGAAAGTAACACAAGTTTTTTTAGTGTCAATTTTTAAAATTAAAACTCATTTACAATAATTGTAGCAATAAGGCAATATAATTATCAACAAGAGCATATAAACATGATATATTCATAAAATTGCTGGTTTCAATGTTTGATTAATATTGTAAATATTGACTGATATGATTCTCCTTCGAGAAGCAGTAGAACCAATCTTGACTGATGATCTTCTGAAAGGTTACAATTTAAGCATCGGAGTCATGAAAGGGGTCAAAAGACCGCATGAGATCCGACGCTGTTGGAATTTTTGGTGCTGGTCGGGAATTCACCTGAAATTCAATTTATATAACATGAGCGTATTAACTTGAGTCGACCAAGTCCAAGTAATGACTGATTATTTTATAGTTAATTTTTACTCAATCCTAGAATATTTAACACGGATAATATACATGCCTATTCTAATATGAAGGCATTTCTACAAACTACGTGGTATATATATACATGAGAGATTTACATTATTGATACATGAATTACTAAACCTGGTTGTAAGAGAATAAAGGTTGAATGATTAAAAAAAATTATACAATAAGTAAAACTGTAACAACCCAGCAAGTCAAAATTTGCCGTTGATCGAATGAATTGTTCAAAGTTGTTCGTATACACTACAACCGCAGTTCATGTAACGTCATATTACAACAACTGCAGTTCAAACAAATATACGTAGGTATTAGTATTACATGCTACGTCAATAAGGTTCAAAATTACTCAATCTAATTAAATGTTTGAAGATGAAAAGTGACTTACTGAAAAATATTGCGTAAATCTACTTATACAAATTGAAATAACCTAATATTCATGGGCTCTTTGTTTTCCAGGTTTTTGCATAGGCTGAAAGAAATCATCAATATTTTGTTTGATATCAAAAGGTCATGCATACATCATGGAGTTTACTGTGCGGAATGGACAAGCACAGGAGTTGAATATATAACATATAAATATTCCTGATATCTACTCCAGTCATCTAAGTAAATTACTTTTAACTGTCTAGATTTTTTTTCAATTGTCATGGTTTCCTGAAACAAATTACACTGACCCATTTTTCTATATTGCATTTGTTCTTATCTTACCGCTGGGCTCATTGCCCTGGCAGCTGATCCGGCACGTCCTCCTCCTCGCGCACGGAGCTTNGCCCTGGCAGCTGATCCGGCACGTCCTCCTCCTCGCGCACGGAGCTTACTCAACGCTTGTTCGGCTAGGTCTGACCTTTCCTCCGCTAAATCACACAGATTTTACACATTAGTTTACAAATAAACGTTTAGAATAGTGTATTAGAAACTGCATAATATGAATCTGGTGACGGCGTAAACCTTGTTAGCATTATATAATACATTATTTTAAAGTACCTTCTTCCAGTTCTTGCTGAGCTTTTCGGAATTTGGCTAAGTTAAGGGCAGCAATTTCTTCCTGCAAGAATGTTTTTGAGAAAAACATTATGTAAATTACATATGCATACTGTCCAGGAGAAAGTGGTAATTAAGGCATGATATATTATCTGGAATTAAAGAGCTTATCACGTACGGCTTCTTCTATTTGCCTCTTATAGGTCTTAATTTTCTGTTGTAATTTCTCGACCAAATCTTGCATTCTCTCATGGTTTTTACGGTCCTCTTCAGCTTGGAAGGCCAACTCCTTAATGCGTCGCTCACTCTTACGAAGGTTCTTTTGAGCATCTGCACTTCGTCGTTGCTCGTTATCTAACTCGTGCTCTAGCCCTCGAACACGTTCTTCCAACTTGGCAATCATCTTCTTTCCTCCCTTGAGAACATTGGCTTCAGCTTAAATTAAGCATAATATTTACTTTAATTAGTTTGTTATCGTACATATGTTGTTACCATTTTTGTGAAATGTGTGCAATAAATAACCCCTTATCAAATTTTACTAGTATAACTAAAGAAAACCATTGATTTTACCTTCTTTATAAAGATTTAAAGTTAATTTATAAATAATTTAAATTTATATAAAAATATATGTTACAATTATATAACTCATACCTTCCTCCAAACGAGCCTGTAATTCCTTCATTTGGGCTTCCATTATTTTCCTCGCTTTCTCCTGGTTTTGAGCGTGCTCTTGTTCAGCTCGTAATTCATCAGCTAATCTTGCTGCATCAACCATGGCTTTCTTTGCTTTCTCCTCAGAGTTCTTGGCCTCGTTTAGAATTTCTTCCAGATCCGACTATGATTTATTATAAAGGAATTATAAAAATGAATTGTTTGCCATCATCGATCTAATTAACTTTTTACATTTAAAGGGGTGTCCATAAATTACTTTCTCTGTTTAGTATAGGGGGTAATTTGAGGTCTCCATTTAAGCCCAATGTTATCAATAGCGCGACGGATGGGCATTTTTGGACAAAATAAGAGATCGTAAATTATGGACAACCATTAACTTAGTAATCATGCTCGGGGATTTTTAAATTGCACCTACATGAAGTGTCTGGAGTTCTGATTCCAATTTACGTTTGGCAATTGCAAGAGATCCATTTGCTGCTGACAGTTCGTTAAGTTGTTCATGTGCATCCGAGAGTTCCTGCTCAGCCGACCTTCTCGCACGATCTGACTGCTCGAGGAAAGTCCTGGACTCTTCCAGTTCATTGGCGAGTGCGTTTGCTCTCCTCTCTGAGATTCCAAGTTGTTCACGCGTTTCATCCCGGGCTCTTTAAGATAATATACAAAAATAGATTTAATTCATCTTAAACCAAATAAACATCAAAAATGTATATTTAATTTTATCTATTTTTTACCTTTGTTCTTCTTCAAGGGCTTGTTGAACCTCCTTAAGTTGTTGCTGATAACGCTTAATGCTCTTCTGTGCCTCAGCATTAGCCAGCACGATCTGACTGCTCGAGGAAAGTCCTGGACTCTTCCAGTTCATTGGCGAGTGCGTTTGCTCTCCTCTCTGAGATTCCAAGTTGTTCACGCGTTTCATCCCGGGCTCTTTAAGAAAATATACAAAAATAGATATAATTCATCTTAAACCAAATAAACATCAAAAATGTATATTTAATTTTATCTATTTTTTTATATAAATAAAATTTCAATTTGCATGAAGTTTGAGCACAAACAAATGAAATGTATTTACGACACGTTTTTATCACATATATCCCAAAAATCTTTTGGCATCTTTTGATTTGATTTCAGATTAATTTCACCCGTGATTTTAAAATAGATATTTGAAAGTGTGCTGAAACTGGAACAATTGCATTACAAAATGAACAAGTAAAGAGAAGCATGGATGTAGTTTTAAGGGTGAAAGCAAACGTTCAGTACCATGCTTGGCAAGTTCACATGTCAGATTAGTACCATGTGATGAATGTAATGGAATTTTTCTGAAAAACATTGAGACCTTATATTATGCATGTATTTGAATCTACGTATTTTTTTAAATATTCATATTTCATTTAAAAAATGTATGAATGAAAATTCGAATTTTTAAATGAACGTCCCTGTGGCAGTTGTAGTGATTGGTTGAATGCTTACTTATTTTCAAATCGAGTAAAGCAAAAACAAAAAATGGCAAAAGTATGCCGTTTTCATAGGTCAAATACGCATACTCCATTGCGTAATCGGTTGATCCCAAACAGTATTTGGTATACACTGTCCACAGACTGACAGGAGTTTATCACTGACAATGTTTGAGATAATGGATTTGTTGGAGATACTCGCTGATTTAGGATGCTCACCCGAAACTACTTGTGAAACCAAACTATCTATTCAACTACGCTGAGGGCGCAATTTGGACGTTTAAAGCTCTGACGCCTTATACGGTGACTGGATGCACAAATAGGGGACAGAAAAATTTCAAATGTAGCAAAAATATTCTCAGGGTACTGGCATTAATAAGAGGTCTCTTCCAAGATGAAAATGTATGCATGTATGTACAAAATGAAAAATACTTCGTACATGGCCCTATTATGCAACCTATCAAACCACCCACTAAAGATACGTGAAGGCAAAGCATGAAAATATTGAAACATGTTAAATATTGGGTGATGATTAGCTGGAACATTTCAAAGTTCATAAGAATCGATTTTGGAATATATATTAAATAGAAATTACTTGATCCAGCAAGTCTTTGATTTCTTCGGAAAGATTCTTATTTTCCCTTCTGCAATTTTCTAGTTGTTCCTGGCTTTCTTCGTATACTGTTCTGATTCGGAACAGCTCAGTTGAGTAGTTTCTGCACTCCTTTTGTGAAGCATCCAATTCAGCAGTCAAATCGTCCACCTTTGCCTTCCATTCAGCAACAATCTTGTCAAAGTAGCGTTGCTTCTTTTCCAGTTGGTTAGCCAGGGTTTGGGCACGTTCAACCTCCAATTGCATGTCCTCGAGTTCAGTAGATAATCGCTGCTTGGTTTTTTCAAGAGCTACTACCTTCTGATTAAGGGATTCGATGGTCTCTTCTGCTTCTCCCAAACGGGCCTGCAGCTTACGCCTAAAATATATATGTATTCATATGTAATTCTTGTTGTAGCTTTGAATAACATTAAAGCAATTCTGGCAATCGGTGAAAATAAAAAATTAACGCGTCATTTCATACTTTGCTTCCTCCAACTCCTCAGCTTTGGCAACTCCTTCGGTTTCGTACTTGACCCTCCAAAGTTGTGCTTCAGAGTTAGCCTTTGAGAGCTGTCTTTGAAGATCGGCCTTTCCTTGTCCTTCTTCGTCAAGTTGCTCACGGAGGCTGTCAAGATCGTGTTCAATATTTCTGAATTTTCCAAGCAGGGTCGCTCGTTCTCTGGACTCCTCATCCGCCATTCGTTTCGTGTCCTGGAAAGATAGGAAGTTAAACTAGTCAACTCTAAACGCCATGTGGAGACGTAGCTTTGCTATAGTAAGCAAATCAGATTGATTTGGCATGTCAATGTTGTCTCACGAGATTGATTTGGTTATACGACGGACAGACAAGCATGCCGAAATCAATACATAGCTTTCGCTTAGCTCAAGTTGCGTATTAATAATCTGTAATACAACTTGTGAACCCTGAAAAAGCGTGAGCGTTTTGTGTATGTGTTTGTTCTTGTTAAAAAATTAGTAGCTTTGCTTTTACATTATAAAACGCTGAGTGTCAATGCAAAACACCGCAAAACTGGAAACGAGTGTTCAATCGATTAAATTTTTTTAAAGCCAATATAGTTAATAATTAAATGATGTTTATTTTAAAAAAATTCCAGACCTCCAATTGAGTGGAAAGTGAGATCTTCAACTTGTTCAACTGGGAAACTTGGCATTCAGCTTCCTCAAGCTGCCTACTAAGGTCGCTATTTTCAATGATGAGCTTTTTCTTGCTCTGGTCCAATTCTGAAGCCGTTTTTGACGCATCCTCATACTTTTGCTGAATTTCTCCAACGGTCGAAGAGAGCTGTTTGTTCATTTTGTCCAGGCTGGTCTTTTCATTGGTAACGTGATCCATTGCAGCGCGGATATCATTCAGCTCACTTGCTAATTGAGATCTTTCCTTTTCTGCCTTTGCCTTCATTTTGTTTAGGGTATCAATTTGCTCGGCCATTTCTGCCACGGCATCATTATGTTTCTTACGAACATTTGCCATTGCAGCTTCATGCTGAATGCTTGAAGTTTCTACGTCTCTACGAAGCTTGGCAAGTTCAGACTCACGCTTTTTATTAAGCTCAATTTGAGCTGAGGTTGCTCCACCAGCTGAAAAAAAATTAGAGTTGGGTTCATGTACTGTAAACATGCATTTGTGAATTTATGAAATGTAATTTAAAAATTGGGAAAAAACTACCTTCTTCCAACCTTTCACCCAATTCTTCAAGCTCACGAGCCAATTCTGCTCTTTGTTTTTCCGCTTTGGAACGGGCTTGCCTTTCAGTTTCAAGCTCTTCCTCCAATTCTTCGATACGGGCTTGCAATTCCTTGATTTGTCTCTGGAGTTTGGCCACAAGAGATTGCTCATCTTCCAATTTTGCAGACAGGGAAGCAATTTCTTTATCCTTTCTCTGGATTGTTTGTTCAAGTTCTTTCTTATTTCTTTCCAAGTCAGCAACAGCTTCTTGTGTTAACTTGAGATCACCTTCCAACTTTCTCTTTGCTTTCTCAACATCCCCCCGGATCTTTTTCTCCCTCTCAAGAGTATCTTCCAGTTCATCCAGACTTGCTTCCATTTTAGCTTTCACTTTGTTCAAATGGTTTACTTTATCCTCGGCAGCCTACAAATTTAAGATATTTAATGACTTTATGATAGTATTACCAAACACGATAAAATGTGCATGGTAGTTAGAATAATTTTGCAATTCTGTTTTTTGCAAGTAAATCAAAATTATCAACATGTATACATATATATGACCACTCAAATTATCATCATCATATTTACTTGTAAATCCTCTGCGGTTTTTTGGTTCACTTCTTGCAAGTGTTTCTTTTCTTTATTCATTTTGTTAATGAGCTCGTCCTGGTGTGAGATCTCGTCATTAAGACTCCGGATTTGGTGTTCCTTTGTTTGCTTCTCCCCATCGGCTTTACTCAACTGTAGTTCCAAATCTTCCAATTCCTTTTTCATGCCTGAAATTTCCTGCTCCAATTTCTTCTTTTGTTGATGGACTTGATTCCGAGCTTCCTCTTCCTGAGTAAGCTTATCTTGTACATCCTGAAAGTAAATTGTGCATAAATACAAAATCAAATAAAACATATCTCATGGAATTGGCATATGTGTGCATGCATTTGTTATTAAGTATTCATTTTGAAATTCCGCTTTAGAATGACTACTGAGAACACTTTGTATTTGTATGCTATTTTTTTTAAATAAAAACTGCCACCTGTCCTTGACACTTTTCTTGTGCTTCAAAGTTTTCCGGAATTATTTCAAAGCGTTCAGTCATATTTGTTTTCGTTTTTCCTTCAATATACTGACGTTTTGCCGTTCCATTAATAAAAATATGTAAAATTTACATGCAGTGATGTTAATTCTTTTAACTACTTATTTCAATGGATCCCCTCGATTAATTCACTGCAATGGATCGTATGAAATGATAATGATCCAAAGTCCCGCACAACAGAAATGGAAAAGAGAAATCTTTGTTCGTGAAAAATGTTATCACTTCAGTTCGTAGAATTAACATGATCTCTTTAGTATATAGAAAGCATAACCTGTATTTGGCATTCCAGGAATTATTTTATTAATAGTTCATTTAAACTTTTGGAGCATTTTGCTTGCTTTCATCTTCGAAAAATTTATTTTGAATTAACATTTGTTGGATATTACTAACTACTTTGCACTGATGGAAATGGGAAATTATGAGCGCCCATGTTGGGTTCTCCATGAACGTAGTCGTAATAATAACTATTTTGTACATAAGTAATTTTGTTCCTTTGTTATTTTTCCGTGCAATTAATTACAAATTCCCAATACTTCTAAATCGATGTAAACCCTGTAACGTAAATCCTGCTGTTTTCTACGTGAAAATAGGTACGATTTAAAAAAAAGTTATCATTCCGTTCATGGTGATGATGTCATTCGAAAAAAATACGAGTTGAATATACTGAACTACTCATGGTATGTTTGTATATTATAGATTTTAATAAAGTTTGGAGTTTTGAATGTTTTCATCTAGTGCAAATGATACGAAGCAAGTAAATAATTTGATTATTATTACCATTTTGTTCAATGTTGCCATCTTACGTTTTTTTACTCTCTCGTACTTATGCTTATTATGTTGTTGTAAATGTCATTTGTTTCTGTAAACAAGAATACATACTACGGATGGGTGCACATATACTCCTACTTGTGACTTTCATATAAGATTACCTATATGGTTATCTCCGCGATTCCGTCTACAGCACTACTAGCATGTGGGTATACTCTTGCGTCTTGTAACCCTTTCAAAATGAGAACACTTCCAAAAATTCCACCTACAACCTAAGAATATATTTATCTAATCTTTTTACTTTCCCCGCTTCATTGCCCGTAATTTACATAACATATTTCTGCAGTTTACGCGTCCATATGTTTTAGCCGAATCTGGTTCCAAAACAGTCTGCTTTATTTTAAAAATCTCATACTATCTCAATAAACAGATACTTGAAATTTGTCAAGGCTTTCAACGTTGTACTCAGCTACTGAGCAGTAAATCATATCATGAGAGTGTAGTAAAAAAGAGATAATTGCAAGAAAACGAAACACCTGGAATTCAACATATGAAACAGAAATAAATCAAATCACAAAAATGTGGTTTACGAAAAATTATTTCACAAAATTTTAAAAAGATAAAAAGCCACGCATTTTTTTGCCTGATTCACAAATTGGCAAGCAGGGCTGTAATAAAAAAACCTAGTATAAAAACGCTGCAACGTTTTTACAATTTATCTTTTTTGTCTAAAACTTTTTTTGCTACTGAAATACTACTAGCACATGACTAAAAAAATTAGATTTGTACTTTTCGCAGATTTGATATTAAATATGTACATACAGACCAGTACACAATATATTACGAAGCACAAGAAAAGACAATAAAATACCAACGATTTGCAACATGAATGTAAAAAATGTGAAAATATTCGAAATATGTATATTTCATAAAATAGTTAAAATGTTCATTCAGCAGAAATTTTTCTTCAAATACAAAAAGCATCGCAAAGTAAAATGCAAGAAAATGCCATCAACTTACCGTGAGTTGACCCTCCAAGTCATGTTTCTGCGATGCAACCTTGGTGAGTTTATCCGTAACCTCTCCGACATGGCCCTTTTCCGCTTCGAGTTGGGTGAGCAACTCATTCTTCTCTTGGAGGAGTTTTAGCTGCTTCTCTTCAACTTGCTTTCTCAACTTTTCCTCTTTCTCCAATTTTTCCTCGGTCTTGTGCACCTTTTCCTCCAGTTTCTGTTTGTATTCAATTTGTTTATCAAACATATCTGGCCCAACTCGTCCCACGGGCACTTTCAAATCAAGATCCTCATCATCCATAGTCATGTTGGCAAATGTTGTTGGTGTGTGTTTTCAAAAGAGCAAGAAGAAATGGAAATATTTCTTTTCCACACAAAAAATAAATGCTACAAAACTTTTTAGTAACAATTTCTTTTAAACTGTTCTTTTCCTTTTGGTTTCAGTTTTGTGTGCACAGTTCTCTTGTTTCAATATTGATATATTTTACAAAGGAAAGTTACTACTTCAAGAACGAAAAATATAATTCTATTACCCACCTTCCTTTTCAGCACTCACTTTTACATACTTTCTTCTAACTAACCAAAAAAAAAATATTCTAATATCACAAAAACTTATTCAAATATTTTCGTAACACTTTTGATTTCCAGTCGTAAAGAATGCAAGCAGACGATAACGCGCAGTTACATTTTGTTCGTAAGCAAACCTATTTGGCACCCAACGAGGCTATGTTTTGGAAATTTAATCACAAAAAAATGTATACATGTAGTGTGCTCAATTCCAAATTTCTAGAGCACCGTAACTGTATGCTAAAATATAAGTTCCTCTACCTACATAGCTTGAAACACAGACAAAAATACTGATGATGATTAGCAGACAGGCAACGACACTGTCTCTAAAATAGATTTGTAGGTTGTGGAATATTTACTTCCGTAACTATTAAATCCCACAAATAAGCTATGATAATCGGTGGGTGTGGAAAGGTAAGGTGTGTGTTTGTTGATACGATTGAATATTATGTGACGAGTGGCAGTACTGATTTGTATGTTGATCGTCAAAAATGTATGGCAATATTTTAATTTTCACACTGTGGAGGTGGAGGTATGGCACTGGCAGGGGGTTTCCGAGTATGATTAATATTTAGAATGATGGAATACGCTGCAACTCGGGTTGATTAACACCAAGAAAAGAAATCAAAGTGGATCCTAACTTCTTCCCCTGTTGTATGGGTGATGATGAGTTACTGACTACACAACATGAGCTACTGGCTGAGAATGATGAGAGTCACGGGAGCTGGAATCACATCACAGCCACACTAACTGCCAGTGATTTAAAGTGTTATGCTATTTATTAGCGGAGCGGAAGAGCAAATCCTGGTGTAATGTATATGTATGTATATGCAAGAGAGAAAACGCCTGAGATCATCAACCATGTACAGTTTCTCATCTCATCCATCCATCCGCCCACATTTTTCTTGAATAAGTTAGTTATATTTTCCTTACGCAGGGAAACCCTGTCAAACCCCCATTAACGTTGCATCACTAAACCAAAATCACAAAAATAAAAATTCTAAAGCAAATACCGTAACCAACCAAATGAAGTTTTCCTCCTATCTAGGTATTGAGCCATTATCATTAGACCTGACTCATACATGTATGGGAAAGTAGTTCTCGTGTTTATCATCGTACACGTTTTAGTACATCTACATTTTTTACCTATGAGGATGCAGTCCAGATTTGTTAACATATATTTTAACCCGAGAAAAAAATTTCTATTAGAAATCCAAGTATGCATGTTGAGAAAATATTTTTTCTTATCATATCATAAATGACGACGATGATGCGGGATGACCTGAGTAAGATATGGAGAGATTCATATACATACTTTTGCTCATAAGATATACAACTGCTCCACCATCGCTCTCTCGCAAGTCACACAACTGACGCTATATACCTAATATGACTTCATACAATCACGTAACGTTTTGAAAACACAATCCATAAATCCCACACCAGCACCACGTCATATCTTAAATAGGAATACTGTTGTGCTTTGCTTTTCTTTTGCTAGTAGTAAACCTCTTAAAAATGTCGGAGGAAGAAAAATACTATTAACATCACATCACATCATCATCAATGTGATATACTTATGCTTCGTATAAGAGTGCACTTAACATCCATACTTGGTTTTATTTATGAATACTCTGGTGTTTAGACATAAAAAGGTAGGCACAATAATAAAGCCATACATATCAAGATGATATTACTGTGGTAAAGTAACGTTTAATAATTGTTTATTTATTTCTCGGTTTCTTCTTTTCAGATTGGTTTCGGGATGATCAAACTCAAGTTGTTTGGTAAAAAGTACGGAACAGAAATTTTGTAGTTTAGTAGTCAAGATAGTTTTTGTTGAAACTTTTCTGAAATCTTATTTTCTTTTTGACGATGAATAGGATATGGTACAACTTTATCACTTTATCAAAAGAGAAATCGTTACAACCTTCGAAAGGCCTGTTTATCATGTATGCGGCTTATATGTCAAAAGTTTCAAGTTTATACATCTGTGTGTCTGCTTGAAGTGTGAAAATCTCCACCTGCGACAGTGCATAAGAATTTTCCTAGCTTGATAATCACTTTTCCAAGCGTATGAAATATTATACAGCTCATATTGTGTAGGATCAAGCGGGGAAATTGGCACTCTCATTTACTCGGAGAAAATCTACTTGGAAAAAAGTGTATCCCGTGTTGCAGATGGTTTAATTTGATTAGCTTTGCGATAATTCGGAAAAGACCTTCAGTCGAATAGAAAGCCAATATTTTTTTCCAAATTACATTAAAAAAACGTACTTGTAATTTTTGATCCATTTCTCTTGAGGGAGTCAACCAACCATATCTTAGAAGTGACATTACAAGACGTTGGTACTTGTAAAATGGGACTCCTTCGTGAGACTCGTGTTTCGACATCTTTTGCAGGTTTTGCATGTCCGTCAATTTTATGCGTTCTGATAGTGAAAATAAAATTCTAATATGCATTGGAGATGGTATCATAAGAGTTCATATATTCAATATTATGGTGACTTCTAGTTCAGCAAGTAATATAAAACATGTAATATTATATATTTATACACCTATGTATATATTGCACGAGATCCACAAGCACAGCAGGTGCAAAATTATATGTAACATTTTTAAGTAAACTGAAACCAGAATTTTATAAAAGCAAGTGTGATATATAAAGTAAAGTTCCACCTCTAGTTTTGGGATTACATGCAAAGTATTTGTGTGAGAAAAAAACCGAGAAAACGAACCGAAGATACTATGCTTTCAAACCCGACACATAAAATTTCTTTTAAATTAAATCTTGTAACGAAAATTTGTGTTTCTCTTCGTGGACGTATGTATAAAAAGTCTGTGAAAAAACTCATGGTATTTAGTCAGAAGGAAGAGAGAGAGAGAGAGAGAGAGCAGTCTTTTCATTATCTTTTCCCTCCGAAAAATACTACTAGACGAGAGACAAATGTTAGAATAGTAAGAGAAAATTAAAAAAAAATCATTATACTGCATTTTTAGGTGTCCCACCCAACTGCCTAACGAACCGTCAACCGACAAGGGTAAAAAACCTAAAACTGTGAGCTCCTCTGTGCGTGATTCAGTGTTCGAGTGTGTGACACAAAGTAGGTAGGTTCATGTATGTAGGTATATGCATATGATATCCTAGTTGAGAGGAAAACATCAGAAATGATGAATCGTCTGGCCAAACGCACCATTCTAACTATTCAAAATTCAAAATTTACACTGAAAGTTGATGTATGGGAATATTTTGGAGAACATATGTGTGTAACTCTTCCGACAAGCATATTATATGACTTACTACCATCTTTTCTAATCTACGTCCCCCGTTTAATGAATGTACATAAAAAATATATAGGAAGCAGAGTGTGCTATCATGAGGATACCCACCTACATACCAAGTTTATCCTCAGTCACACGATATCTCAAAAAGAAATTTTGAAACATCTTTTGAAAGTAAAGCAGATTTTCATCTGCTGGGAGGGAAATATGAATAAAACATGCATAATTTCACAATAGCTTAATCATACTACTACTAGTTCTTGTGAAACGAAGAAAACGCAGACGTGCGTAAATACGCTCTTTAAATGTTTATCAAGATCATAAAATTGTGTTTATGCCCTTATTTTATGTATCAAACATTTTTTGATGAGAAATGTTTGTCCTGTTTCATACACTTAAAAAACCTTTTGAGAATACCTTTTATAAACATAAATATTTTTCAACAATACTACATTCAATTTGCCTTGCACATTTTTAGAGCATCATGACAGGAAACGGATTTTCTATGCATTTAGATATGAAGCTAAAAAAACATTTTCGTGCATGTTTTGCATACACGCGTTTTCACTTACTTTAACCTAATCCCTCACACTGCTTTTACTATGTAGTGGAACTACGTACGTGTGATGTTCATTGCTCACACCAGCAACATTTACCAACCATGACTGTTGACCGACCCCCACAAATGAGCCGGAAGACGGAGATTAAAACGTAGTGGGACAATTTTCATTAAAGAAATGCCAATAAAATGTATGTAGCATTTCACCTTACCTTGATTTCATCTTCGACACGGGTAACTTGAAGGAGAGGTTTGATTTTTTGCCACAAACGATACCATGGCCATCCTCGCAAGGCCATGTAACGACGCAAATTGCGTTGGACAACTTGTAAAGCGATTCTGAAATTTAAGATTGCATGATTAGCAACAGTCAAATGGACACCAAAAAGAGTGCCATCGTGTGTTCATCAATTTTTTTGTCATGAACAATATTATGATACAACTTGCAAATTTATGCTCTCCGTCTTTGTTTCTCTGGATTACATAAAAAACTGATATTTAAACAGGATTTTTCTCGTTATATTGATAATAAAAGTGTTATTTGTGTAAAGTAGTGGAAAATGTTAAGAGATATAAAGGTAATGGAATTTTATCATACGGGTAATAAACTAATTTAAATGGGTAGTTACAGGCTGTAACTTACAGCTAAACTAATGTAAAAGGTAGTTAGAGCTTAGAACGGACTTCGGAGAGCATTTTTTAAACCCAACACAAAATCCCGTAGTTTACACATGCTGTTATTTATCACTTGACTCTATAATCATAATAATGATACTCATTAAAACATTACTCGTTTTCATCCTGAGTTGTTTGCGCAACGGGAGCTTCATTCTCGGTGGTCATTTTCTTGACAGTTTGAGTTTCGGCGAAGGTATATAAAGTAGGTCAGAAGAAAGTTATACTCAAAGTTTACAAACAAGGAGCGTTTTTTCTTTGTATGTATACTTATGTACGTCTTTTCTCTTTCTCACAAGATGAACTTTATAGCAGCAAGAAAAAAAGAAGACAAGACCCCTTGCTCTATTGTGAAAGTAGTTCTTATTTATACATACACATAGGTAAATATATAGGTATGCCCCTACTACACACTCCCTAAAAGATAGAAGAAAACTGTTGAGCAGCAAGGTTTTACCTATGCACACAACAAAACAAGGGGTGCACTCAGTCACGTAATCTTGTTCTACGAAGAAAGTTTCTTTCCTCTAGCAAATATAAACAAACTGGGAAAGTAAATAAATAGGTACGTCAGGCGACATGCTATTATTTTGTATATCCAGGAAAGGGGCACTTTGTTTCTTGTAAAAGAAAAACTTTTCTATCTCTACAGTCTGATAATTTTCGAAGGTTTTGTGAAAAGCTGCATATACGGTGATGATGGAATATATTTAACAAATAAGTTATGGTGTCTATTGTGATATATCATGTGACGTGTGAAAGGTTAAAACCACTTTTCTACTACTACCACGTAAAATGCTTTGTCGTTCGTAATGTAATAATTACAATGGCTATCATTTCCTCTCTTTGAGAAGTAAAGAAAGACATTTGTAAGATAATAAAAAAAGATCCACCACCACACACGAGACGATCCAGTAAACAGAGGAGAATGGGGGCAATGGTAATGAGGTTGATGATAGTATTACGAAGGAGAAATAGTTTTTGTTTAAGATGAAACGAGAAACTACACAGAACAGTAAATAAAAAAGACTGGCTACCTTTGATCCATCAACCTCTTGTACGCTTTCTTTGAGATGTAGCCACGAACTGTTGATTGCATCCATGTAATGATTTTACCGAGTCGTTCATCACGGATTTCTTCAAGCTGACCCAAAACACCAGCCCGAAAGAACACCTGTGGTATCCATCATAATAGCAAAATTTGAGGGGGTGGAATTAAACGCTAAACTTAAATATAAAAAACTCAACGACTAATTTTAAGCAGATGTTTATGGGTTTAAATACAAAATATTTCACACAGTTAATACTCAAAACCGTGCGCTTTAAAACAACATATATGTAAGTAGGTATATTTCTTCGACATATTCTCATCTCATGCAACGCAAAGAACTGACATATCTCATCAAATACAACACTCGCATTCAATAAATGTTACATATACATAATTATATTCAACGTAAAAGACACAAATTATAATAGTTGAGACAAGATACGAGTCGGTTTTTGATTCATGCCGTTCTGGTTAAAGTAGAATAGCAATAACTTGAGATACCAATACATCTTTCTCCTGCCAAAATTTCAAACTTTAAAAAAAACTATAACATCATCATTTACTATCAATGTTAGCACGGTAAAGCAATTATGACGTTTTTATATGCTGTATATTTGTTAAAATAATATATGTCAGTATTGCAGCATTGAATTTTTCAAGCGCGTCCTAGTTGAAGCAACCAACCAGCGTATGGTTTAGTAGAAAAGAAGAGGAAGAAGAAAGCAAAAATTTAAATAAAAAAATACATTTCTGACACAGCAGGTTTCACGTGCTCGTCGTACACACATCATATTATAGATATAATAAAGGTAATAGGTATGTATGTTACATTCGTATTTATTTGGAGATGCACACTTTGTCACACTTGACTTTTAATTGCTCAAGTTACTCTAGACTAAGATTCACTGCTTGCAACAAATACACACAGAAATAAAAGCAACTGGTTTATTCTGACATTTTGGTTAAGGCTAAAATTTGAGAAATTGTGAAGTGAACGAGTAGTGCAGTACATCACAATATCCATTTTACGTACTCGTAGAGGCACTTTCTTTGACTCGTTACACTGAATAAGCACACTAATTATACCATTAATTATACCGGGTAAGGACAAAGACTTCGCGTGTAGTCAGTTAATTTATTGTGTAGCATTATATTATGGTTCATTTTTTGAAAACGGTATAGTCAAAAGCTTTTAAACAAAAATATCTGTATCTAGTTCAAGTTGTTTAATTTTAGCTCAAGCCATTTGGAAAAGTCATTCATCTCCATACATTTTGTTTATGAAAGTTCAAAAAAGCAAAAACAAGATGAATTATGAAGCTTCATCATAAATTACTATATTTCAGATTCAGGGTTGTAATTAAAGAAAATATTAATCAAAGGTACGAAAAAAGAAAAGTTCATTAGTACTTGTATTAGGAAGATGAGAGCAAACAGCCTACGTGTTTATCTAGATGTGTACATATTAATGCAATTATATTTGCATTTATTTTTATGGGTTAAATTTTAAGAGCTGGCGATGACGCAACGCAACAGACACAAAAGTGTCGGTGCCACTGGTACATGAGGTTTAAAACAAGGAAGCAGACATTTGAAAGAAAACCAGTTTGCCTTGGTATGACCAATTCGGTACTGATCAGCGTCAAGATTGACCGTCTCCAGAATAATCTGAGCGCACTTGTGTAGGTCATCGGTTTTAGATACGGCTTGAGGAGCAAGGATCTTGTAACTTAAGGTACAAAAAGACAAAAGGGAAAACTGAGAAACTGACACGAATAATAGTGTATACATGCGCAAAAATCTATACTAATGCAAAATTCAAATGTACAATAAATTAAATTTTTTAACTTGTTTTTTTACACAAGGTTTTTTTATAGAATCGTAAATTAATGCTTCCGTTTTCTTATGTATTATGCTCGCTATACGAGTTGTTCCGTAAAGAAATCTAAACAGAATAATGAGTACCATTGTCCATTTTATGATACTCTATAAATTAGATCTATTTAGTTTTATTGTATGTTGAGTATTAGTGGTTCACGATTGACTATATGTTTTAAAAATTATACGACTTTGTCCAGATTGCTGTCGGTATCGGTTTAAAACAAGAGCAATATTTCTACGCAAAAAAAATAGTTGTTTGCTAAAACAAGTAAAAAACAGGCATAAAGAATTATGAATAGGATATTTTTTAAATTCTAATACCTACTTTCACTAAGTCATGCAATACTCAAGGATTACATGAGTTTACCTTCATTCAATCATTCTATGGGAAACGCCAGATGGTAAAGATTTTTGGAAATGTCATTTCATAATCGAGTGAGAATACAGCAAAATCATGTATTTTGTCACGAGCTCATCATCTCTCAAAAATTACAAAGATAGCAATGCAGCAAGGAAACATGTACACATATTTATCATATATGTCATCTCCCTCCCTCACAATATTTTCACATCACAAAAGATACGATCAGACGATCACGTAAGCTCACACACCATGAGAAATCATTCATTAAAAATACAAGTACGAACAAGAAAACAGGAGATTGGCAGGGTACGTCTTTACATCAGGACACCAAAGGAAAGTTGTCCCGCAAATTGGTTAACATCTCTACTTCTATCAGATATACATAGGTATATATTTTTCTGTGAGCCAAATGCAACTACAATGTTTGTTCTACTCTAAAGCATGGATTTAATGATAAAATCATTGAGAATGTTTGCTGTTTGGTTTTAAAGATTATATATCACGTGTATACTACATTTATGTACACATAGTACATAATATTATTGTTGTTGAAAAACTAATATTTTTTGTAGGGTTTTCACTTTCAGAAAAAAATCATAAAATAACAAAGTTTTGAAATTGGGTATTGGAAAATTGAAACCATTCTAGTGTTAGCATATTTCCTAAATGAAAGACATATTGCATGTTGTGTGTCATTTCTTTGTGACAGTAATGTGACACATTCGTAAGTGTAAATACTATTCTATAAAAAAATAACTACAAAATTCATCATCACTGCAAGGAATTTCTAAAACTAAACTATAAAGGTGTGAAAAGTCAAGAAATGTAAATAAAGTTAAATATAAACGTATGTTTTCTTTCCAAGGAAAATGTTTTCATTTTTCATAATGGATTTGTATAAAACAAACAGGAAAAGGAGAGTAAACAAATAACTGAATAGCATATATATCATATAAGTTTGGCCTTTTTAAACTTCTACTTTTCATCGTTTAAAACTACATCAAACACAAAAGCATCGATCTGTCGGAATTATCGCAAACCTCGATAAAACACTGAACTGTTCAGTTACATGCCTTTGTGTGGCCCAAACGGTATTTTTCTGGGTCCATTTCTATTCCGTCCATACACACTTTTGCCATCGCCTTGTCACTTGTTGCGGCATTCATTGCTGCTGCAGCTAAAATGAGGTACCTTAGAAAATAAAAATGCTAACATAGTCACCACAAGTATGTAAGCAAGAGAGAGAGAGAGAGAGAGGGATGGATCTATCTGTATCTACCTCGAAACGTAGAATTAAATTGCTGAATTCGATTGAAAAAGTGAAAAATTGCATTTAAACTTATACTATATATCTATATCTATGTTATATGTATGTATGAGATACATTGATTACTATCTGACGCTTATTTAAGCAGTACATTGAGGCTCCAGATATACATATACTATTTTTAATGCATGAAACTATCATATTTTAATGAATGATCTTCTTTCCCAAGCTTGGAGAAACATAAACTACCATAACATAAACGGTTGGCTTTTCGTACCAACGACATGAAATGAAACAGAAAAGGTTTATCGTGTGAATCAACATACCACCACCAAGAAGGCTAATAGTATAATTACTACCATGGGTGGCATATAATCAAAAAGTGTTGTAGATAATAATGACAGTAATATAATATGTAAGGATAACGCAATTCCTAAAAATATGAAAACCAAAACACGATCCAGAAATCTTCACGAAAATGTTACTTTAACGATGTCAGCAAGTAAAAACATCCTCCGCCAGTAACAGTACGAATGAAAATGGTTTATATAAATCTTATTTTCGGAGTGTAAAAATTCTTTCCTAAAATGCATTTGCATATACGCTGATCTATATATGAAACTCAAAAATGTGAGAGTATTTTTAGATCCTAACTAATCTGTCTAAAAATATGAAATTTGGATATTTTTGACCTTACATCATGATTATATATTTGATTCTTTCTGGTCCAATAGTTTTTATGATAAGTACTAGTACTTAGCTCTAACCCACAACACGACAACGTCGATGATGATGTTAAATAAAGTAGCTTTCCCTTCATCACACTAGATATCATCCTGATATTATGATAATAATTTGAGTAAATTTCCTATAAATATGCATTTCTGCTGGTGGGGCCATGAGTAATACCAAATTCAACTTGTTTTATGTGTATAGAAATCGTAATAGTTTCCGTTTTTAAGTAGCCTGTTAAAAAGTCGGGTGTATAAATAATGACAGTGAAGAAAAACTGTGATGATAAAAATGAGCCTCTAAACCAAGTATGAAAACCAACGACGCTGACTTACCGATGTTTGAAATCTGGGTAGATCATTCTGTTGGGGAAACCTTTACGGCAAATACGGATGCCTTCAAGCACACCGTTACAAGTTAGCTGATGCATAACTAGATGAGAATCGATGAGACCTGCAAAAATAATGTTATTTTTTGTTAAACTAAGCACAATAAAATGTACAACGGTAGCAACCTAAAATTCTTTTCAGGATTTTAGCAGACTAACCTGCAGTTTTCACTTCATTGGGGATGATACATCGGATGAAATGGGGCGAGGTGGCACGGAGTGTTGACATCAGATTGTTGAGTTGCTCCTATTTAAATTCAGTTGAAGGTTATTATAAAAACAGCTCATTTCAAGCTCAAATAGCAATAATTAGTATTTAATTGACAAAACATGCACTTGAAAACATATGCTAGTCAACTAAAGCTACGCGTTAAATATAGGCTCTAATATTGCAGTTATTAAATATCGTGTACATATTATAACTTCATAGTACTATTATTATTATAGTTGATAGTGAAGTAATTTTCAATGTACATTTTTGGAAATGTCTTTAAAGTTATTAACTATAAATTTTATGCACACCTTTGCATAACTAATTTTACGAAGAAAATGAGTTATTATTTTCAATTTTATTAGTTCTTTTCATCCAACGATTTTTTTCGTAAAATACAGACTTTACACTGACCTAGAATTTTTATTAAACTTTTTTTAGTCAGCAGCTATCAATTCTGCACTAACACCAACATTTTTTGTTATTTTTTGTTCTCTATCAGTTAACAGTACAATACATGCATAGGATAAATAAAAAGTGTATTTATAGGTCAGGTTATGGAAAATATTGACTTCAGTATTTTGTATCAATAATGACAGTTATTGGAACGAGTGTCATGTTCTGTCGTTCTACTAACCAACTAACTACCAACCAAGTTCACAATAAAAAGAACTACAATTTCTACTATGAGAATGCTTAAATACCAACCCTGTAATTGGAAGATACTGTGTTAAACCCGGAACCTTTCTTTTTTGAGCCTGTAAGAAGAAATGGAAAGTTGGTAATGTTTTCCTAAAATTAAGGCAGATATCAGTGATGACCTTTTCCCTACTTTATTTTTGTGGGCTTACTCATGTTCAGTCATATTTTTTCATGAGGTGTGGTTCGTAACTGATCTGTATAATGTATAAATCTAATGTAAAAGAGCGTACCGAAAAATGTTTCAAAAGATTAGAAATGAATAAATAAATAGGCACGATTTTTTAGTGCAGTGTACGTCAATAAAAGCAATTGAGACTCAGAGTGGTGGATTCAGAGTGAAAATTACGATGTTTATGTAGGATTAAAATGGAAAGCAACTTAATAATACTTAAATACTTTTAGTACTAGAAAAGAAAATTACGCTCCAAATTGCTTTATAAAAAATTGGTTACCCTATATAGGGCGGAAACGGTCTGGAAAGCTGAGCCCTTGGCACGCTTCGCACCTAATAACAATATAATCAACAAAGGGGCACACGGCTTATATCTTGTGACAGGAAATTACAATAAACTGTTCACACTTATGTATATCATCGATCATCGCAGTAGCTTTACTGTTTACAAGCTGCAGATTTTACAGCTAATGTCGTAAACTTGACAGTTCATCACTGAAATCTATCGGAAAAAGTGATAGATTTGGAAAAAAAATATGGGTATGTTTACATCACCTTTACCTTTACCACCACCTCCAGCATCAGCGGGAGCAGATTGCCCGGCATGGTCAGCAAAAAGGCACTTGGCAAGTTCATTTGCACCATTCTTGAACTGGTCAACGACAGTGTCGTTAAGGGGGTCTTTGTTCTTCTCCAACCAACCGGAAAGATTATAGGGTACCTACGATCAAAAGAAGAACCACGCGTAACAAGGTATTACAATCAGCCGTCATCGTATGCTGGCGTTTCAGGCTTGTAGTATTACCGTTCCGGCGTAATGCACAATGGCAAAGTGAGATTCAGTCTGTCCTGGTTTTGGAGGCTTGGCCTTCACGAAGTTCTGAGATTTCCCCAGGTGATTATTGCGGAGTTTCTCCAAGAACGTCTGATCCGTGGCTTTCGGGAACATGGATTCCTCTTCAAGGATCGAAAATACACCCATGGGCTATATAGTCAGAGGCATTACAGAAAATTGGCAATCATAAGACGAGTCTTTACCGACAAAAGAGTGACTTGCTGTAATTCTTGTGGAACAAAAGCCTTTATCTTGCGTTTCTGTTATACATAAATCTCTTGAAACAAAAAGTATTACTGTTCCATTGAATAAGAAACGTACGAACGTACGTAACGAACGTATTTAATTTTTTTTACGAAGTGCATCAAGATTGTCATTTAGAATAAATTGCAAATATAAATTCATGCGTTAGTATGTAAACAAAAAAATACAAGCAACTTTTTCCTATTGTGCGGTTATATTCAAGCGAGCAATACGTTCTTCGAGACAGCATCATCATTGTGTATCAGTAGTACCTTCTCAATCAAATCGATACAAGATTGCAGATCCATTCCAAAATCAATGAAGGTCCACTCGATCCCCTCCCTCTTGTATTCCTCTTGCTCCAGAACAAACATGTGATGGTTAAAGAATTGCTGGAGTTTCTCGTTCGTGAAATTAATGCATAGCTGCTCAAACCCATTAAACTACAAAAGGAAAAGGTGAACAGGAACATTGTCATTGAATGCCTTAAATTGTTCTTACAAGGTATAAAAACAAACAAGTAAAACATAAAATACATGTGCACTGTCTTGTGGCACATCAATATTTGGATATGAATAGGTAAAATTTCAAACCTTTTCCCGTGTACAAGTAAGTAGCAAAGATAGAAATGGGAATTTTTAATCATAACTACGCTATATTATATATATGGTATATCAGTTATTCAGGTAGATGTGGTACCATGATATGAACCTCGTGTAAATGCAAAGTATTGCACACAAAACGTTAACCCCATAAGTATTTACACAAGAGGTGTTCTATGTCAGTATATGAAGAAAATTTTCATTTAAGATGAGCTAACTATTATACCAGCTCATTGGCATTTACATCTAAATGGGATAATTCTACATGCTAAATTTTAGATGTATTGTCTGTCAAATGCCTTCAAACATTTTGTTGTTGTGGAACACATAGACAGCCAAAGTAATGGAAAAGAAAAAGGAGGAAGGGAAAGCCATCATCACTACCAAAAGTTGTACGGTGGAAATCGATTTACTCGATGTAAAACAAAACGTTCAAACTCACTCACTACTACTCAGATAATCAGTTTTTCACTTTGTTGAACCAATTTACAGCATGAATTTAAGCACCTACTACGAGCTTGAGTATGATGTGATGACCTGCAAATTCCAAAAGATTATTGATCCTCCAGGGGACAAAATAACCGAAAATTAAATAGTCAAGAAAACAACTACTACTATTTCTAGATACTAAACAAAGCCAGAAAAATAAAATTGGACACCACTGTAGTCAAATTCTAAAAAGTTTCAGTAGAGGACAACATGCTGTCGGTTGCTTTAAAAGAGTATTTTTCTCTCATCAAAATAATGTGTTCATCTAGTATATGTACTTTTGAGATGAGAATAACTCTCGGCTTTGTTCCACATGACTACATCTTGATTTGTCGGTTCTACTCTTCTGAAAAGAACGTTCCAAGTACCTTCTCCATGAGATCAATACATGTTTGTAAGTCCATGCCAAAATCCAAAAAGATCCATTCAATGCCCTCACGTTTGTACTCCTCTTGTTCAAGTACAAACATGTGATGGTTAAAGAATTGCTGGAGTTTCTCGTTTGTGAAATTAATGCATAATTGTTCAAAGGAATTATTCTGCAATTACATAAAATTATATGTGTAGTGTGGAGCACAGTATATTTAGAAACGTGCTGCAAAGGGTCATACTACTTCATCATACGTAATAGTTTAAACATTTATATGTGAGATTAAATTTGAAATTATATTAATGCGCAAATCCGTATTTTAAATGAACCAACAAAGTCAAATTTGTTGATAAAACTAGCATGCTACATTTATGCACTTTCACTGCATAACTATTTTTTCTAAACTTGATGACGGTCTTAATTTCAAGATTGTGAGGCACAACTGTTGTGCAATAGTGCAATGTATGTGTACTTTTTTCTGAGATACGCGATGTAATAATAAGTGAATAACATCACTGGATGATTGTTTTTATACTTTCCAGGGAAAACTTTTGTAGTGTACTTACGTCAAAAATTTCAAATCCAGCAATATCGAGTACACCGATGAAGGTGTGTCGTTTTTGCTTAGTGTCCAATGTTTCATTACATCTTTTCACGATGTATTTAAACAATCGGTCATAAATAGCCTTGGCCATTGCACCAACAGAGTAGTTGCACTGCAAAAAAAAATCATTATCATGTTCTCATTTTTTTGTTTGTGGGTTGCACAATATTGTTGAAAGTTCATTAATATTATAAGATCATATTTTCATACCTGAGCCATGTTACGACCTTGTGTGACGAATTCATTGACCTACTTTAATCCTTGGTTTGAGAAAGTTTTTGTACAGGTCAACTCCTTCAACCCCCAGTAATTTTGCAACACGTTCTCCCTCCTAAGAAATAGCATGAAAATAATGATACCACAACGTATACAATGAAATCATGTCATCCGTAGATCTTGTAACTTCCGATTCATGAACAGTAAATAAATAGTACCTCAGTTCCATCAGCTTCCGCTTGCTCTTCCCTTCCACGTTGTTTGAACTTTACTTCTCCCATGTGCATTACAGCAGCTGTGATTCTGTAGACATCATCCTTATCTTGTTGCGAAAATCCCAATATTTCAAAGGCAGACTAAAAGGAGACAATCAAAAGTGCTTTGAGTATATAATTACGAGGTAAAGTATTTTCCCGACAAAAGTTCGACACGTGTTCATGTTTTCGAACGATGAATCACTAAAACAATAGTACAGAAGAGGGCATTTTCTTGATTATGCAACAGGAATAGGAGTACTTACGTCAGTAGCATTCATTTCCTCTGCATCATCAACGTTCGGAATGGTCGTCTTTCCCTGAGATACAAAGTGGTAATCGTGAATGTTGTTGCTGAGTAGACAAAACTCTGGAATCACAAATTTTACCAAATTAAATCCTTACTACCGCATGTAAATAACTAAAGATACATTATTATGTAACTCACAGTTGAGTAAACCATTTACCTTTTAGTTTCACGACAGCTCCCGACATAATCTGATAAAATATGTGGTAGGATCTCTCAAGTGGCTGTTGGGAAATCACTCGAGCTTTCTCTAGAAGATCTAAGAACACATACACGCATAAACACACATTCTCATTACTCCATACTAATTAGTTTTGTAACAGCAAATTTCATATGAAAACATAATTGCATACATGTTTCAATGTCAGCTCCGGCAAGCTTTCCAGATGTTCCAAAATGGATACGAATGAATTTACCCTGTGGATGTAATTCATGACACCAATAAATCTTTGTTCCATTGCAAATTAAAATAAATCAACATAATCTTTTGTTTTCGAAGTAAAAAAGTTACTTACAAAACGGGATGAGTTGTCATTACGCACAGTTTTAGCATTGCCGAAAGCTTCCAGGACGGGATTCGTCTGAATAATTTGATCTTCCAACGAGCCCTATAAAAACATCACCGCACATTGTTGGATTACACATTTTAGCATCTTCATTCATCAAATTGTCCATTTTTAATATGGATAATAGTAATTTAACATTTGATTATGTTTTTGTTCTTTTTGCTAGAGTTTATACCTTCTTTTTCTCTGCATCATCCTTTTTCCCAGTTGCACCAACCACTGCAAAGTACGCAATTACTTTTTTGGTGTTTTCAGTTTTCCCAGCTCCAGACTCACCTCTGCATTATAAAAGATAATAACGTTCGAGAATATTATTTTTTAATTCTTTTTATTCGTCGGCAAACGCATGTATAGTTAGTTAACCCTATGTATTGCCAATAATTAAACAAAAACGGTTAATGCACGGATGCTTCATGAAACGCTTTCTCGAGCAAACAATCGTCGCTTGCTTTGCACGCTTGCATATAGAGTTCGAGTTTTGTTGCCTTCTCCGCGTAGCCGTCGCCACTCATTCATGCATAAGCGTAAACAGAAAAAGACCACGCCTTTTTTGAAAAAAGAGAGAAAGAGATTGCGATGTTATAAAAAAGGCTCAAAATTATGCGCCAATTTTAAAATTTAATTTCTTTCAGTACTTTTAGTTCAGTACTTTTTAAAATAACATAACGTTTGTTAATTTTAACATAAGTTTTGCAGTTATTGAAGCACATATTTTTAAAGTCATTGTAAGGTTTTAACTATATTTAACTACCTATATAATAGTAATAATTTATTTTTTACTTTGTTTAAAAATTACGAGCTTTGAGTTACGGTGTTTTATTAGCTGGAATCAAAATTAAGATTACTTTATTTGGAAGACAAAGGACGGCTTCACTTTACAACAGGTAAAGATTTTAACTAGTAATTGATTAATGTTGTTCATGCTGTTTTTAGGGAGGGCGGAACGGTACCTCATTAACATATACATTAAAATCTGGAAAATCATTTTATAACTTACGTGATGAGTATGGACTGGTTCTCCTTATCTGTAAAGTAAGATAACATGGATAATTAATAATTGATTTAGTGTATCTTTAACATATAATTTCTCTTCCACACGAGACATCTATTTATAGAATTTATCATATAAAACCTACATAAACAATTAATGCTGTGGAAGGATGATTACTCATGTCAAGTTATATTTTGACACATGAATTGACGATATGGATGTTTCAGACTTTGAGAATTATTCTTCATATATATTTTTAGACACGAATGAGATGACGCATTTTATAAGAATGTTTATGTTCATATGTTATGTTGTTATTATCTCATGAATGTGATGTTTAGTATGCATGATGATAATATAGCCAACTCCCAACGGCTGCACAATATCATGTGGAGATATAGGTACTTTCCGAAATTTTAAGTTGTTTATTTAATGACGTTACGGTTGAAAATGGTGGAAGGATATGAATCATAAGGTCGTAATGCATTCGTCACCGTTACTTAAGCAAAAACGAGCTTTTTATGGAATGTTCCATCAGTTCCTTGATCCACTTTATCATTGATGTAGTTTAATTTATCCTTGTACAAATCTTAAAGATGTTCTGCTCTTCCTCCCACAAAACTCATATATCCATTGATATTTTTTAGGTAAATAGGTTCCTCTCATATTATTATGCATTTCATAAACATGTTTATACTGTTTGGGATATTATTTAATGTGGAACGAATGAAAGTTGCTTAGATAAACCTATTAAATCTATTTGGGCTCGAGTTGGAATGCAATGTCTGATTTAATACACGCCCACATGATATAATTGTTGAATCAGTCTTTCAAAAAGACATATTAATTTGCTATTTACATACAAATATAAAAGTTCATCTTGCAAAGTACATTTTATTTGCCCAATAAGACGTTTTTCCTGTAAGTACCTGTAACTTTCTACCATTTTGTTTGAAATTTCATATTTCCTAATTTAAAACTATTCTTTTATGTGCATATACTGAGCAAAAGTTAATTACTGCGATTTTGAAATGCGCTTAAACCAAACAAATATTTCTCATATATATATGTATAATAGGTATGTGCGTATGCAACCTCTTTCATGAGCATCAAGCTGTTGAAAACATCGTTTGTATACATTCGCAATTTTCACATACGTTTCCGGAATGTGAAACGAAAATTACTTACATAAAAGGTATTTGGTTCACTTTACATTTAAGAAAAAATAGTGTGTTGCAATATAATAAGAAATAACTGCATAGTTTTCAAATACTTTTCTCGTAGTGAAATTGTATCTGTTCAGTTTTAAAAGTTTGAGAGCATGGTCTTGTCAAAAATACGGCACAATTTTTGTTTTCTGTCGAGGTGCAGATAAAATTCATGCATGCGGTCGTTCATGAAGTGAAGGCAGTTTGTTTTTTCACACTTCTTATGTTTTGTTACTGGTGTTGGTGCAAGTGTGCGGCTTGTGTGGTTTATTGCTTCTCTTCTCACCCTCACTCACTGCTTACTTCTTGTTCGGAACCGGTAGGTTTCATATAACTGTGGTTTGTTCGTTTGTACGTCGATGGCTTTGTAGTTAGGGCATGTAGATAACTTGAAAGCTGTTACGAATTTTAAGTAGTTAGGGGCCATAGTATTTCGACCAAGTTTCTTGTTCGTCTTGTCCAAGTTTTTTTCGTCAAAGCCTTTATAAACTTTTAAACTTTATACATATGCCAGAATAAAGTTCGGTATAGTTTGCAACGTAGCATTCCGGGAGTCTTAAACCTATTAAGAGGGAAGGTGTCTATTTTAAATGTTTTAGTCTGTAAATTTTCTTGTGAAACTCGTACTATGTTTTATTAATACTGCACCACCGGTGACCAGAGTATTAGTTGAAAGATGATTCAGCCTAGACCTACCTTTAGAGACAGTTAAAATTTAAATTGTAGGTTCCATCTTGCAACGTTACAACTACAACGGTTTATTTTGCTGAAATGTAGGGAGGAACAGAAATGCTTATAAGCACTCATGTTGTATGTGCCTTTTAAAAAGAAGTATTCACATTTGCATACATTCTTAATTCATTATGTATGTACTTTCATAAATTTAACAAACAGTCATCTCCTTGTATTTTTCTTTCTTTAATACTTATAGTCAGTCCTAGTCCAGAGCTAGCCAAAGTTATATGTTGAGATGCCACATGCCATACTCAATTTTCAAAACAATTTGAAGAAAGAGTTGTAGCTGTTTTTTGTATAGGCCATATATACCAGTAGTCTAGTAGACAAAAGTGTGTAAAAAAAGTGTAGCCTGATGTTTTCAGTCTGTTTTCCTTGACTGATACAGATGCTCTCCTTCCCTTTCTTTCAAGCTCTCTGCAACCACATACCACGTAATCGTGTTTATTGCAAGTATTACGTGAACCTATCATATTTATGTTGAATGCATATTATTACAAGCTCGTCATTAACTCATCTTTCTCTTAAAAACTTACAGTTTCATTTCCGGAATGTTTAAGAATTAGAGGCACATTGCCAAAAGAAATCCTTGTAAATAAAAAAGTTTATTTTCGGATTCAAATTCGGATGTAGAATATACGTGCATGTATGTCGTATCCATTTTTGGACAAGGTGTATGACAGACAGGCAGTATACATAGGTGTATTATGATTTCCGTATATTATTTAATATTACTCGGCTTAAATTACATGTGACTGCGGTTGTTCACTATTTGGTAACATATTACAGCTTAGTCCTCCTTTGTCTTCACCATGAAACTAGCACGTTTAAATGCAATATCGAAGTAGCGCGGAGATATAAATTAGCCGCACACCAATTTTATTGACAGCTGTACTAAATGATAAGTTTCATTTATTGGAAATATATTTATAAACCGTTTAGATTTATCTTCATACATTTTTAATTTGACGAGTGTGGCCTTTCCTTCCTTTCCGGTTTCCATTCATGCGTGCATGCCTAACAAACAATCTTACCGATGTGGTTTAGTAAGAACAAATTGCATAATTTATAGCAAATCGTTCACTAGGGCGGACTCAGTGACAACTTGTCAGAATGGAAACTGTCATCGCGTTACTCATTACTCTTGTAACTTAGGCTCCTCTCATAAAGTGAACAGTTCTACTAAAAATCCTTTCTGCATAATGTACATTGTGAGTTGTGAATGAGAGCGATCAGAAGGAAGCTCTGCAGGAATTCTGACACAACTCTCTGGAATGTTGTTTTCCAGACTTTTTGCATTTACCGTCAGCACCCGCGAGGTTTTATGAATGACAGAAACTACTTAATTCTATCATGAGTTGTGTTTATACGCAAGTACGCAAGTTTTAATCCAAAGTGCATTTAATGCCTTTCAGCCTTCTCTTTCAATCAGAAATATACAACAACAACCCTTGTATACACTATAACGCTTGTTGTCTATATATGCTCATTCGTTATAAGGCTTAACTAAAATGATAATGAATGAATGGTTCTTTAGATTTCGGTTGTCCTTGGGTTTTATTTTAGCATACTTCCCTCCTTATTTTTCGACGAAATCTGCAAGTATAGAGATTTCATGTATGAATGAATTTTCTGGAAAACATGCAAGAATTTCAAGTATGTTTAAATGTATTACAATGGATTGCTATCGCACTATACATATAATACATATAAATATATTTAAAATATTGTCTCTACTATCCGTTTTTTATCACATTAAAATGGTACAAACGGATCACCGAAACAGCATAAGTCGCCTTAAGCTATCGATTGTACAATCTCATGAAAAAAGGCATCAGCAACCACCTAGGGTGCCACCTTCGAATTGTTCTGTTTAACCTTTCTCTTTATCATTCTCCTAACCCGATATTTTTAAAGTATGCTGTGTAATATACATGGACGCCAAATTCCACCTACCCCCGCCCACCCTAGATGGACATTTTGATTCGGTCGACAATCGATACGCACGCAAGTTTTGGCCAATGGTACTCAGTGAATACTACTCACATACGAAATTTGGCGGAAATCAGTTGACGCGTTTCAGAGTTATAGCGTGGAAAGACGGACAGACAAAACAGACCAAATTAGCTCACGCTGCTAATATAGCTAGATTCCTACTTTACGTTTCTCTATCATCCCGCTAAAACAAAAGCAAATTTTTCGACAAATTACTGTAGAAGAATCATTTTCAACCTACTCAATAACCGGCAAAACTACCTGTATCTGTAAGTACCTGGTGCTAAACGAATGTGTTCAGGTAAAAGTTGCATCACATTGATAAAATCCAATGATTAATGGTTCAGAACATCGAAAAAGTTTTTCTGTACTCTCGATCTTTCTATATATACACATACCTTTCTGTCTGTGCAAGATCGTTATTAGCAGTGCTCCTAAAACTTTCTACAACTCCTCGGATGTGGTCTTAAATTATTCTCAACATCTGTCTGTGCAAGATCGTTATTAGCAGTGCTCCTAAAACTTTCTACAACTCCTCGGATGTAGTCTTAAATTATTCTCAACCCTATTCTCTTTCCTCTTCGTGTGTTTTATAAAGCCTTATTGCCACCATCCTAGTGCATTGCTTGGAATACTTTTAGGGTGTTTGACGAAGCAAATGACAAATATACTGTCCACCTGCCACTTTAGCTACATTACAAATAATGATTTTCTTCTTTTTTCCTCTATGGGAAATTATTATTACATTTGTACCATAGTTTGTCTACATGAATGTTTGTCTCATCTGCTGTTTTTTTAAATAAAAGCTGTCGTCGTCTGTATCTTTTCAACTATTTTGTTTCTTGAACAGATCACGTAGCCGAGCTGAGATGGAAACATTTTACTATTTAAATATTATGAAGTGTCATTTCATTATACATTCCCTGTATTGCATTCCATTCTTTTCATCATGATGATGAAAATATTATGTATGTATCTGTATATGCCCAGAGATTCACTTTTGATTTTTATTCTGCATTACAAAACATCTGGCAGTGTTTCACAAATGTCCTACTATAAATAAAGTAATGGCGAGAGAGCAAGCTTCTATTTTATAAGATAAAGAGCTTCATTTTCTTGGATATCTCATCAATATAGACCAACTGATGTGGCATGCGACTGATGATGACCTTTTCATGTTATGACTATACAGCCTGTGTTGAATGCAACCGTAAAATGTGGAAAATGTCACATGAATCACATGCCTACAACCTATTACGATGCGTAGTATAATAGTATGTTTGTGTGAAATTTATATGGCTCGCGTGAAAGGAGTATTACAGAGAGTAAGAAAATTCTTTTGTTTTCGATAATTTAGTATGAAAATTCAAATAATAAAATTTAAAAAAACTACTTTTTTTTTGCTGTAACAGAAGTTACTCATCATTATCATCATGATTCATAGCCTATACATCTTTTAGTTGTATGTGTGGATTAGGATGCATTATATCTTGTGATAAAAATAGTCTTAAAACTTACTTGTTAACATGTCACAATAGGCTCCATCAGAAATTGCGAAAATGTGTGGTGGTACTTCATTTCTCCTCCTTCCCTTGTAGATTTGGATCACTCGGGTAGTATAAATAGGGTATCGTTTGTAAGGATTGATGACAACACAGAAGAGTCCCGAGTATGTCTGAAATTATATGTTGTAGAATCTCATTAATTATTAATAATGGGCACATTTTAACATAAATATTTCACTGCCTGTAAAGTAAGAGACGCTTGCTTGTCATTTGAATAAAATAACCTGACAGCACATCGTTGCGAGTAAGCAAATGCAGTGAAGAAAATGATAACTTTCTTTAGAGTCACAAAATTTCAGAGTCAAATTTTGGTTCAAGGCAAAAGTTTTCAGTGGCAGGCAGAAATATTTATTGTACAGGTTCCACTACCATACCATGTCATATATGTATAAAAGATGAAGCTAATGAATTTAGTTTGTCAGATGACTTTCTTTTTTCGTTCATAATTTAATCCTAAAAGCTCTGTTATCCATCTCTTCCTGTCTTTTACATTTTGTTGAACAGAATATATTATACGCTTTTGTATTGTTTTTGCTTTCTCTTTAAAAGTAAAAAAGGAACGGAAATGAAAAAAAGTGTTTTGTTCCAGTTGTTCTTGTCGACAAAAATATTTTTTGCGAGTGCTAAATTTATGTGAGCACACAGCTATGTAAAAATTAAAAAAGTCATATCTTTGGCCATGTCATTGTCGAATACAGTAGCTCTATGTTAAGGTTGCATTTATACATAAATTTACACCGCGGCATTTTTTTGTTTCGTTTGTGTTCATGTACTTGAAATGTTTTACTAAAGTCGAGTCGAGTACTATAATTAAGCTGAAGTTGCTTGTCAGATAAGTAGGCGTGGCGTCTCTGATAGCTTTATCTTTTATCACATTAGGGACCAGCGCCACGATGGCTTGCAACAATTTACGTTGCTTCTGCTTTATCTGCCTAATTACTCGGAATATTTATTACCTGAAAAATAAAAATAAGTCCCCAGGAATTATTTTTTCTGCAACAGAGCAGAGTCGAGACAAAAATACGATAGTACGCTTTGCCTTAATCCCGTCATCATAATTATTATTATCATTGCACGCAGTGTCGGAGCAGAATGTGCTCTTGCATTAAATTGACTCTTGTAAAGCTGACTTGTATAGGTATGCATGTTACAAATGTTGGCATGTATCCTGTTTGAGCTTGACACAAAAAAGTCTTGTTTACAGCACACGATTACCTAAGTTTTTGGTAAAGACGAAATTGCAATTTGCAATAAATATAATGAAGAAAAAAGATCGCAGTTTCATAACTACCATATAATATCTTACTTATCCTGGAACACTGTAGTATGGAGGATACCTTACGCGGGTTATACAATATTATTAGATTATATTTCCAGATGTAATTTAGTTGTTAAAAATACATGACATTATTAGTCGGAAAATTCTTGTGTAGTTTACATTAGACTGCCCTTGTGGATTCCAATTTGTAGACAAACGGAACAAAGTTAAACATGGGAAAAGAGACACTTTTCAAGATTGAAGATGATCTTTTTAACGATGAGTACAAGAGTTTATGTCTACCAATAATATATACTATACAAGCACAAGTACTTTGTTTTTATCCTCATATTGTACATGTAGCTAACACAAGTTTTTTCTTCCTCTCTATCAACTCTTTTTGGTTTATTTTTCCAAAAAATATATATATTTTGCTAAAGTAAACGTGTCTCTCTTTCTAGGTTAGATCTGGATTATGCCAAGTCAAATGGCAAGAATTTTTCTGCCTTTTCATCTGTGCCGTCTTCTGTATTTTACGCATACTGCTTTTTAATACGTTGGAGGATGAATAAATGTGTAACAAAGAGATTTAAAAAAATGCTTTTTTATAAACTACATATATGATAATAAATGCTCTGGTTGAAGATAAGAACATTTTACTGTGTCGAGAAAAGCCTTATCCTTTAATGTCAAAAGGAAAAAAACATGAATTAGATAGGGGCGCGATCCTTCTTGCCTTGTCAATTGTATGAAACGTCGGTGTCTCGGGACTCGAGTCTAGTTCTATACCTATTTTAGCATCACCAGTCTGATATACCTATTTGGATGAGATATAATGTTTTTTTTCTACGACTGGAAGTACTTAAGAAAGAAAACGAAGTGTTTCCTAATTTTAGGCACATTTTTTGTAGCACACTAGTAGAACATTATTCATTTCCGCTCGCAGCTATTCATATGGTCTGTATTTAATTAATACACAATACATAGTTCTATGTACTACTAATTATGTAGAATCAAAACCTGATATATGAAATATGATAATTATTTGTTTGCAGTTCTTCATTTCATTTAAATAATATTTTGTCAAGGTTGTTTTCAAAGCTTTGATTTCAATTTTATGTGGGATATGTCCGCGGTCATAAACGTGCAGGTGCAGCGTGTGCGTTCCCGTCATTCATTCACGCACCGATGTGCTGCGTACTTTCAAAGCAGTAGACACGTGTGATTTACATATATATGTATATGTTTACAGAGAACAGAGCAATTTTTATAGTGCACACATTTTGCTTGTCCTAATTTTGATGGGTGGTGAAATGAACTTCAGTTCAGGCGCATTGAAGATATGTCTGTCGTTGGTATTAGTTGGTATAAGTTAGTTTTTAGTACTGCTGTTTAGTTTTTTTGAGACTAATTTTTTATCAACTTTTGCTTTAATCTGCCAGAGCCATGCATAAGCTAAGCTTAATTCTACGGTAGGTCGTAGAAACTACAACTAACTACTATATAGTATGTACTTTGATTTATGTTACTACGTGTAATCTCTCTGTTATATATTTCTCTGGAACTACAAGAGTATATTTTTTTATTTAGGAAAATTGCTAAAATATATGATTTTTTGTTACTGTTACATAAATAATTTCTATTTTGTATTTATGTTAGTGGTATATTGTACTAACCACTTTAATATTATTATACTTTGTTAATCTATCTATTATTTTAAATCATTCTGTTTCGTCCATAAATGATATTATCCAATATACAAAATATACACATATATCTACATACAACATACTTTTCAGAAGAACGAGATCAATGTTACTTTTTGAAACGTTGCTTCTGTTTCATTTCTTGTATCTTCATGAGAAAGAAATAGTTCAAGTCTCTCGATTCTTTTAAACTATCATTTAGAAAGATATAAACTTTGTTTTGTGCTGTATAATGTATTGATTCAGTGTACAACTAACAAATGTACTGTGTTGTGTACTGGAAGCGATAAATAAAATAAAATAGATTTAAAAAAAATGAGAAACTAGTAAAAAAATACCTAGTACCGCGCAACATATTATAACACTTTAATTTTGCAGCAAGCCCACTTCAAGAGTGTTTGGAGTGGAAGTAGTAAAAGCAAACACAAGGTTACTTACGTAGATTAATCTGTTATAAAAACGCTGCTTCAGGTTATGAAGTACGGAAGCATCATTTAGATATGTCAAGTTGGACATATCCTCACATTTTTCGAACTTGGGTGGATTGCACTGCCAAACTTGATCTTTCTTTAAATGCCGATCCTGAAAGTTCAATCAGAAAAAAGCCCCTTTGAAGCGAAGCGAAAGAATGTACAAAACTTTACTCACGTAGATAAGTCTGGCATAATAACGTTGCTTCAAGTTGTGCAAAACTGCTGCATCACTCAAGTATGTCATGTCTGCCATGTCCTCAACTTTCTCAAACTTGGGAGGGTTCACCTGCGAAATCTGTTCCTTTTTGAAAGTCTTCTCCTGTTGTAAGTATGGAGTTTCAAGGTGCAATTAATAAAGGGTATGCTAAATTATGATGTTTCCACTACTTCTATATAATCTAATCGCATTAAAATATTATAGTTAATTTACTATGGAACGTTAGAAAATGTTCTTTTCAACAAAAACCATCAATTTAATTGATGATTTATTAACTAGGTTGATTGAATAACATGCTTGGATAAAAGAATTTGTTATTATATTGGACAGCACTATATTATTACATAATATGATGGTACATTCTCTTTATCCGAGAAAGTAACAAAGTTATGGCAACAAAAGTACTTGGGTTACAAAATTAACACATTCCAAATTAGATTGGTTTGTGCTACGCATGCAAATTATGAGGTTAGATATAAATTGATACTTGTTTGATAGATGTAGGTGTATGGCATGTTTGACATAGCATGATCATGGCGAATTAAAATATCATAATTTCGATGCATTGAAGCAAATAGCAAATTAGAATGAATTACAAAGCCGTAAATTGATGATAGATAATAAACATTTAACGGATTTCTCTCATTACCTCTCCTCCGGGTACTCCAACAGTTACAAGATCCCCTTTGGAACCTTTGATCTCCCCAATAACGAATCCCTCTCGATCATCAGGGACCCAGCAGGACTTCTTTGCATCATAAGGTTTGGTTTGGTCAATCCTTTTTTGCTCCAAAGAGATAAAAAGGTATTCGGTGGGGTCCGGGTCCGGCCCCTCATACTTTTCCATGACCATGGTGCTGTTACTGGTGGTGGAAAGCAAACAATGCTTTCACTCTTGGTCTTGTTGTGTAAATAGTTTGGGTAATATCTGTATCAACTGCTTACTTGCACACGTGGGGACCCTTATGCAGCTAAAGCGATCACGTTACTACACGATTGGTTGGTTCTTTTTTGTATCTTTTTAAGAGAAAAACAGCTCTCTCGTGTTTTGTGCGCGTTGTTGTTGCTGTTGTTGTAAGACAGCTCTCTTGACTTTCCTGAGAGATCACAGACACATTTTCATGCATATAAATTAAAGGCTAAAACGGAAATAATTTTGTTCATAAAACGATGTAGTCTCTGTATAATATTGTACAATGGATAATCAAAATAACATAATACAACAATACATATATAGCGGAGAGTAACAAGAAAGCTAGTTCATTTTTATGGAAACTGTAACAGCATACGGCATTAGGAAAGTAATTGGATATTATATGGCATGCAGAATACAGCAGTAATGAGGTGGTAGCGGCAGTATAGTAGTAATAGTAGTAGAGTAGCGGTAATAAAATGAAACAAACATGAATCCTGCAGCAGGAGCAGCTATTTTAACACACACAGTGTCACAACACTTGACAACCACAAAAAAGGTAGTGTTTTTTGTATGATGAGACCCTCTCAATTAGATTATGCATCATTTACGGATCCACAAAAAAAGTTTATTCCCTTTTATGTTTCTCCTCCGAAAATACAATGCACCAAACCTGCAAGAACACACTTTGGGGCGTGTAATACGATATACAACGTTATGTGTATATCCTATTAGTCTTCTTTCTCCAACAAAACCCAGTCCGAGTATGTGTGTGAGCCAATAAAACAAACTGGTGCACTTTTGAGATTGAGATAATTCTTTTTACTCCCGATTTCTTCTTCTTTTTTCTTTCTATCTTACTTTCTCTTTGTCACGAAAAGAGTAATTGCTACGCTGAATAATTTATAAAACGACAATGACTCAAACTGGACTAGGTAGGTAGATGTTTATGGCTTGGTATGAGGATATCTTGTTATACAATGTCTCGTAGTGAAGAATTCGTTTCCTTTTGTGAGAGGGAAATTTTCACAGTTGAATTGTTTTTGTAAAATATATTTTTGTTTCCACTTGAACGAATAATGAAGACATGCAACGGGTTATGAAAATTTCATACAAATGCGTTGGCTTGAAGCTTCTTTTTTATTTTGTGAAAGCGAAAATTTTTTCTTTTGTGTGTTTCTTACTTTCAGTTAGGAAAAAACGATGTATTGTTTTAGCTTTTGTGTCAGAAATTTTCTGTTAGCTATGAAATCAAGGTAAGAATTGTATGGTGCAATACTACAAACAATTCAGCGGCGATCAGTGCGATCATTTTAGTTGTCAAGAAGCGATTTATTTTTATAAGTAAAGAAAACGAAAGACACTAAACAAAAATGAAGGCGTGTAAGGTGGAAATCAAAATTATATTGTAAATTCTTTGTAAAAAGTTGAAATAAACGCAGACACGAGATATGAGTGTACTTACGGTCGAAAGCTGTTCTGTCCTGCAGAAGGGAGACGTTTGAGAGTTTTAAAGACTCTCCTCTTTCTGGGGATGTGCAAAGGAAAAAGAAGAAAATGAAGATTTGGGTTATAATTGGCCAGGTCGGAATATACTTTAAAATATACAACGATTTAAAAAAGATGGTGAAGAAAAAGAACATTGATTGTCTAGTTAGAACTGTGTGGTGGTGATGATCGTGGTGAACATTTATTCCAAACCAAAGGGAAAACGGAGAGAAGAAGGGAGTGAACATGTACTTATCATAATGTATGAAACTGCTTACTTTTAGTGAGTCGCCAATAACCACACCATATTCATAAGAAGTCAACATACCTATACCCTGCATCATCGCCATCACCATATATTATGGAAGAGCAATGAATCTTTGGTATTGCTGCGTGTGTGGACTTGTTACTGCATAGTACAAGAAAGATTCCTCCGTGTAAACAAAATTATCATGTACTTAAGTGCAGGAGGAAATATCTAAAAATGCGTTTTCCGAGAGGATTGAGATTTTCGGTATCAGCAGTATCCGGGATTTTTCATCATAAAACGTGGTTGATGATCTTTTACTCGAAGAAGAGTTTCATCGAATCCCAAATATTCCTCATCAGCATCACTACACACAGAACATGGCGTCATCGTCATATTCTCATTCCATATTATGTGTATATTTTATGCATAATAATCCTACTCGTTACTCGTACAAGTTTTTGGGCAATCGGGAGCAGTCATCATAATGTATATTTTGGTTTGGTTTACTATCCTATCCTATCATATCAAGATTTTTTTACACCGTTGCGTCGGAATGTAGAAATGAAATGAAAAACATGCATACGTCGTAGTTATCAGTAGGCATTTTGAAATTGTAGTGAAGTTTATGCACTTATGCTATTCTTGATCATTTTAAGTGCTTTTGCTCCAAATATTATATGCATGCATTCAGACAGTTTTCTCTGTCACTTGTTTTTTAATATGCAGTTCAATTCTATGGTTCTTTTTATTTAAAAAAAAAATCTCTTATTATCCGCTTTGCCAGTTTTGCAAGTGCACGGCCTTTAAGCAATTAGCAATAAGTATCGTATTATCGGGATGCGTCGCTTTCAATTTTATAATACGTGCTGAAATCAAATAAAACCTAAATTGTAACATTCGTGTCCAGATAATGTATGGTATTTTTTATACCAACATAAATTCATATGAGAGAAATGAGACGTTAAAAATTTCATATTCGTTTATCGCTTGTGAGACTGTGAGACTAAAAATCCAAATTTGGCATAAAAAATATTGTGTTCATCGTAATTTGTATACCTTTAGCAATAAAACATGACGAATAAACTTGAACGACTTTTTGTTTTCATACATTTCACTTTGATGGCGATGAGTCACTGAGGGAATTCCTAGCTTCGACCTTGCCTCTTGTCTTGAAAACTCTATTCTTTGGTATATGTTTGTGTAGGTATATTTATATATACATGTCATTCAACAACAACAACAACAACAGCAGCAACAGGAAAAACGAAACCGTGTTTATAGACACTATCATAACATGATATGATGTGTATTTAATTTTATGTAAGCGAGTTGGTTTTGTTGTTGTCGAGAACAGATACACATGCACAAACATTTACACCATTGCTCTAGGTTCGTTGTTCGAGTGGTAATCTCTCTTGCTGCTATTTCCTATCATCATCAACGTCATTATGTCATCGTGAAGCAATTTTGGTTTTGGCATGAATTATTCCATTGTGTGGTGGCGCGATGTGGGATGGTGTAGTAATGATCATGATGATGATGACGGATACTCTTGAGAATACGTTTTTGTCTTTACTTTCCCCGAGCAAGAACAAACCATGTTACTATGTTGGACTGCTGCCAGCCCAAAAATTGTCTTTTGTACGATATATAAATGTACATGTTTTCTTGTCTTCCCTTTTAATGATATTGAGTGTATCTTGTAGACACGCTCTATAATAATAACTGCTCTTACGTTACGTAATAACTGTTCTTAAGTTAATATTTACGACTTTTCCTCTCATTGAGAGAATCCCAAATAAAAATGCTCATGCTATGGCCCACCAATTGTATTGTACACATTTTCTGTGTGGTCGTATCATATCAACTATGAACGGGTTCTTTTTCTAGTGTCACAATGAGCCATTTGTCAACAAAATGTTTAACGTTTGTAAACCCTGGTATTTTACTAACAAGGATGAAGTTAATAGCATTGAATGAAAGAAGAAACAAAAACAGGCATTTGTCAAGTCTCAGCAATAAAATTAATGAATATAGACATTTAGCGAAAGTCTTTCAAAGATAGAAAGCTTTTTATGTTATTTTTATCATTATTTGTTGGCAGTTACGGAAAAAAAAAGTTTCATCAAATCATCGAGACGATTTGGAACATTCTTTGACGGAGAAAATGATTGGAGGAACCTTTCGCGGGATCCTTGGCCCGAAAGAAAGATGCACCCACAATCTTCGAATCAGACTGCCAAGCAAATCAAACATTTGTTTGATTTGTCATTGTCATGAAATCGATGATATGCTCGGTATGGAAATCAGCGGAAAGTGGAAGTTGTCAGCAGCCAATATCAGTGACATAATTCATCAGTTTCGGGTCTTAAATTCTGCGCTTGGTGCCCCCATTGAGGCGAAAAATGTCGAGACTCTTTTAGCTCCGGTTTTACGTACCTCGCTAGGTAAGTGGTGCAGTGTTTTTAAGCCGGAAGAGGCAACAAATCTTTACAAGCTTTTCACGAAAATTCTTATGAACACAAGTCGTAAATTTTGTCTAAAGTGAGTCAATGATTTTGTAATAGAAACTAATATTTCTATATTGGAAATGAAAATTTCAAATATTTTATTATTAGGCGTGTTAAAAATTCACCACGATGATGCCGGGATGCTCGTACTGCAAGGTAAAAGACATGTTGTTTATTTTTTATCTGTTCTAAATCCGAAGTCGTACTCTAAATTACATATTGCTATATGTTAAGCATTTAAAGTAAAACGCTACATGTTAAAATGGAAATGTTATTATATTACGCTTCACCAACATCATTTTTCTGTATCTTTTTCTTACAGCTTTGGGAAGTATAAGCTCAAAAGTGTCTACAGCCATGATGGAAGATTTCCTCAAAAACTTGTCAGTCCAGGTATGGACCGCATCATCTATGAAACAGTCTTTCCCTTTTTCATTTACAGTTTTTGTTGCTTTTTTTCTGCATATTTTCCACCAGTGGTGTGTTATCTGCATGACAGTTTTTTATCTTCGACAATATAATATACGGTAAAATGCATAAAAAGCTACACTGCTTCATTTTTAGCTCCGAAATGTGCAATTTTTTTATTTCTACCATAAAAATCTACTCAACGGAAATGTGATGGTTGACTTCTTAAATATTTAAAGTACGTACGCTTCATATACTCGACATACATGTTACATAATTCTTATTTAGGACTGATCAGCTTCTGGTTTGGGTTGGTTTGCTTGTGTGTGTGTGTGTGTGTGGTGGTGGGGCCTATAATGAGTCTTATTTAGTTTTTGGTGGTGGTGTTGAATTTTGAGTGTGTGTGTAGGCAGTTTGACTAGACGTCTTTTTTTCAACATTAATATTTTCACTTGTTTATAGTTTTTGTAAACCATATTGCTAGAAAAGTTGTAGTGTTTCTTTTCAATTTTTTTTTAGGTTTCTTAATATTTTTATCCATTTCTTCAGAGTATACAACAACAAGCGTGTAGGTAGGCATGGATCAAACTTTCGTACCGACAACTACATACCTACATATATCATGTATCAGTATGTTTTATGCATACATGTTTTCATCATCTTCCAAAAAGTTTTTCAAATAGCTGACTCATGTTTCAAATATTTTACACGCGATCGAGGTGAATGGAAGAAACAAAACTTGAAAAGAAAATTTTAGACTATGTATGTCTACTTTATGGATCGTCGGTCGGTAGTAGTGAAATTGAATGGAAAGAAATACACACGCCTGCAGAATCAAGAAGATTGGTGGTTGTGATCAATCCACAATATCCATTTCCCTTGCCCGTATTTTACTTAAGTTTGTAAGAGGGAAAAACAACGAACACCAGAGCCGTAGTTTTGTCGTGCAGTAAAATGAGTGTAAAAGAATTGATAATAGTATAGGTGTATTTAACTCAGATTATCACACGAGAAAAGATAGTATAGTAGTATTAGACGATAGTAGCCTAATTCTTAGCTTTAAGCTGAGAGTTGGCATGTTGCATGTATGTTTTATTTCTTGTATCATCATGGAATAATTTATAAATATGATTATGTGCTTTTTCAGGACAACCGTTACATAAGTAGGACAAATCTTACTAAACCCATTTTCTACTACAAA
>JAHZNC010000155.1:0-11077 GCA_027744095.1 Zhuqinia jingwanae
GGAATTACTTCCCACTCTCCCCATTTGCCCATTTTCCTCCACACTTTTCCCATCCAAATTAGAGCACTTTTTTGAAATTTCATTTTTAAATTTAACTTGGATCAAATGCTATGTATGCAGCAATATTTTAATACATGTATTGGAAATATGTAGGATGCCTTTTTCCATTCTGATTTCACAACTTTGGGATTCTGGAATAATATCTCCTCTCCTACATTCATATTCATATGCATTTTAAGGCAAACATTCTTTATTGTCAGGCATTACCTGACATATTCTAAGTGAACATGATTCTTTTAAAAAAAATGTATATTATTACAAAACAACAATAGATATAGTACTTAGTATGATGTTTTATGACATTATGAGTTATACAATGGTTTTCTTTGATCTGGTATTGAATGTAACAGTAGTTTACTGCAGTTCATATATTTGAATACATCATTAATATTCAAATGCAAATCGGAATTTCATAATTTGTGTTTAATAAAACATTTTGCCTGCGAAACAAAATGTAATATAGAAAATATAGCATATTTTCTTTGCCAGTATTGAAAGTTTTACCATTTTGGAGCTCGATTGCTCTATAGGTCCGTCAAACGCTGCTAAATGATATGAGTATTAATTGTAGTATAATGAAGATGCTGTAAAGATTTCATCTTGTTTTACAAAATATGAGTTTAACTATCAATGTAAATTGTGTAGTACACAGTATCATTTGAATATAAAGGTGCTGCAAAAAATGCATGCATTTAATTAATGCCCGACTTGTTTTCTACTTGTAAAAATGCAGATGAGATGACTATCAGCGAGCATCTTCTTTTTTGTACCAGCATTTCTACTACAACACTCAACTACACATCAGCAGAGCAGCATCAGAGATAAGGTATATAAAAAACCACTGGTTTCATTACGGCTCTTCTACAATGTTAAATATTCTTTCCTGCAGGTAGGTATTCAAACGAAAGAGAAATCAAGGTCAGCCGCTTGCTGACACACATTCTCCCTTTCTTCTTCAACTACAAAGTGTTGAAACTGATTGCCTTAATTGAATGCTCTCTTCTTCTATCTACATACATTAAAAAAAAATGGTGATATTTTCTTCTTGCAACAAAAAGCCAACAATACATCTTTTTATATTTTTACAGTGTACCAAGTACCTACTTTAATCCTCACAACTCAATACAAGAGCATATACACATTTAATTCACATGCACAAAGCTGAAGGAAATAAAAAAATTGTGCAAGTATCTTGCATATATTTATTTATTTGTATTTAGGTAGATATAATCATCATTACAAAGAAACTGTTTAAAAACTGTTTAAGAACAGTTAGTTGTCTACATGCAATTCAAAAAATTGTCTAGGTACTTAGATATAAATGAATTGCAGGAGCATAGATAATAAAACCTCTTTATTCTAAGGAGAGAAAAAATGCTTCCTCATCTTTCTCTCGATAATCTCTTCAGAGCTCTTCACATATTGTATGTATGTATTTACATCCACTTTACCAAGAAAGGAAGAGAGTAATACAGAGATAGTAGGTATACACCTACATTGCAAGATTTGGGTCTCTGTTGCGCTGCAGGTGAGGTTGATGGAGATGATGATGATGATTATGATGATGATTTTTTTTAAATTACTGTTTTCCTTCCTTTGTGCATATTGCAACATGTTTCAAAATGCTACACATATATATGCATATTATATGCTATATGTATTTACGGATGCACGTTTTACCAGAACTAATAACTAGCATTAAAATGCATCTGTTGTAAAATTGGCAGCAGACAACAAATTGCCTTAAGTCACATAAAGAGAATTCATTAAACTCGACTACCACACCACAACTCTACTAGCTAACATTCTCACTCACTCATCAACATGTTTCAAACAGCTCAAATTCATTTCAATGCTGTGAGAAAAATGTACTAGAAGATAACCCTTGAAAGCTTTAAATGCACAATTTTATAAATGCTTTTTTTTGCATTGCATATTACATATTATTGTCAGTATATACAATAATGCAAGGATTGTAATAATTATTTTCAAAGCGCACACCATATAATATACATACCTACATTTTTATGCAAAATGATAATGATGATACACACACACACAGCAAAAAACTTACGTTCATTAGTGAGCAGAGCCGCTTGAAAAGGGAAATCGAATGTGTGTACAGCATTGACAGTACAGTAATAATAATAATAATAATGTGTTGTATTAAAAATGTTACCTTTTTCGCTATTGTTTAAATACCTACCTGATCAATCATTACAAAAAATGTGTGTGTTTTCTAGTTTGCTACTAGCATAGTAATAAGCCAGATTTGACATGATTATAGGCGAGCAGCAAGATTTTGTTCATCAATAAAAAAAGTAAAAGAGCAGCAGCTTATTGTTGCTTTGCTTCATAGTAGCCAATCCAAAGTCCAAGCAATTGTAATTGCTATTACAATTATTATTATTAATAACTATCAATTTTTTATATATATTTTGAACAAGTGCCATACTTTGATAATAATATATACTAGAGCTACGCCGCACTACAAAAACAATATTTGTAGTAGTCACAAAAACGAAACAATTGTATTATTTTTTATACTATATATTCAAAGAAAAATTCTAAAAAACGTAACTGTACTACACCCCATTGCTTATTTGCGTTATTTCTTTCTTTCTTATTTTCTTATGCAGTTTTATTGGTGAATATATTTCTTTAATTTAGCTTGTTAAACAGAATGAACTGGGTGAAGTGATGTGTGCATGTGTGCATATTGGTTTCATGCATGAACAAAGTGACTGCCAAGAGTGCACTAGATCACTCTGCTAGACGTTTTTTCGATTGTGGACGCAAACAGAGATCTGATTGTTTTTTTTTTCATATTATTTGGTGCATTATAGGGGAAAAAAGTGAATTTTTGTATTGCATTGGGGTGTTGACTTGTATCAAACCAAATAGTCAAGTCACGTCACCCAAAACTAGGCGTTTATATACGTTATAAAATAAATTGAAAAATGGTATTTTTTAAAATAAATTTTTTTGTACTTGCGTGCGTGTAGTGGTTGTGCATGTGCAAGTATTTGATTTGGGTAGCTACATACATTGATATACTTAAAGGGAAAAAAAGAATAATGGATTGTTGGAGGAAGTGATCTAAAACCGGAAGTGTGTAAATTTCAAAAAAAGGAGGACAACGGGGGACAAATAAGATTACGATTTTTCTCTTGTTTTGTGTCAGTTTGCTGGAGAATTCTGAATAAAAAATGTCTGCCGATATTTCCGTTGATAAGAAAATTACTCAATTAAGAGATCTCATAAATGGTTAGTATGTAATATTATGTAATTTTATATTATTATGTGATGATTGCAACAAACTCCAAGTGCCAGATCTATATATTGCAATTTTTTTTCGTAAGAGTGAATAATTTTTATTTCGTTATAATTGTTGCAGGCGAATCTCGCTTCAATTGCCAAATCGATCATGACTTCCTAATCAAGTTCCTACGCGCAAGAAATTATGATGTGCACGCTGCATTCAGAACGGTTTGACAAAAATGCACATACAAAATGCATACCTATTTGAAAAATCAATAAAATAATAATTTATTTATCACTCCAAAATGATTTTGAATTAACCATGCAGCTTCTCCAGTACTACGAAATGCGTAGAAATCTGGGGGAAAAACTACTCCGCTTCTGTCCTGACGTTTTACAACATGTATTGAGCACAAACATGTTTGTCGTGCTGAAAAACAGGGATGCTCACGGACGACAAATTCTGCTTTTCAGAGCAGGTTAGTTCTAAAAGATTAAGCATTTAAAATTAAATTATAACTTAAAATCTTATCTATTTTTGAGAATTCAAAATTCTAAAATGCCGATTCAAAATCTCATCTTCCAATTAAGAACTCTGGGATCCATCTGCCATCAGTCTGGACGACGTTTTCCTCACAACGCTCCTCATTGGAGAGGAAATGATTCGTTCGGAAAAGACCCAAATTCATGGAACAGTTGTCATCCAAGATTTAAAAGGACTCACTGTTGCACACGCCCGACAATTCACTTTTGCTCAGATCAAAAAATGCATAGCTGTTTTACAGGTGAAAATAAGTGACGTTATTATGTGTACTACATTATTCTAGTAGATTGACATTTTGTTATTAAACAACATAAACTTCTGATGTTCTGATTTGTCCATTTGTTGTCTGTGTGGTGTTTGCTTTGTAAAACAGGGCGCATTTCCTGCCAAATTCAAGGTCATTCATGTTGTAAACCAACCTTACGTTTATGACGTACTATTGGCCATTGCGAAGCCATTCCTGTCTAGAAAGTTGATGAGTAGAGTAAGTACAAAAGTTGATTTTACGCTAGATTTGTTGTGCTTGTGCAAAAAATTTTTACACTGCACAAAGTTAATGCTGAAAATATATTAATTTTTGGGATAACTAACTTTTAATTATCCAAGATTACTTTTCATGGGAGCTCGCTAAACAAGTTATGCCAAGCCGTCGGAGAAAATGCCCTGCCTCAAAGTTTGGGAGGAACGTTGGCAGAGGAAGATGCTGAAGACTTGTCATTTTCACAGTCTCTCCAATCCAGTAAAGAATATTATGCCAGTAAGCTTACTTTAATAATAATTCCCGCATTTGAATGTATTACATGCACATTTAAAAAAATAATAGTAATAATTCATTCTGCTTGTTATAACTTTATCTTCAGGAATGAGAGACTTTGGTTGTATCCCAATAACCCCGAGGTCCGATAGCTAGACCGAGCGATATTTGCTGTGAATCCGAGAAAAGTTGAATTTGCACAGTGTACAAACAATTTAAATATATAATGTATTGGAAGTCAGATTATTTATTTATATTTTAAGTTCTTGTATAACTACATATGTAACTATATATTTATATCTTTTGTATTTTATTCATATTTCTACTGTAGACTAAAGTAAGTGAAATAAACCACGAACGCAATAAATGTTTGACTGATGATGATGAGATGAATAATCATATATATTTTTGTTATTATTATACCTAATTCCGGGTTATAGTCCAGCTCCAGGAAAGAGTTCTTATCGCTTATCTTTTCGTCTGTGCACCTGCTTTAGTATTTTCATGTGACGTTGCTGATAACATTTTTTTGTCACCTGACACCTGTGCAAATCCTAAATACCATAATATGCATATGATATCAGCTTTTTAAAATCAATCATCAAGATCTAAAGCAAAGAGCATTTTCCATGGGTGAACCCGAACCCATTGCGTATGCCATTTGTAAACTAGATCATACTTTTCCATTCAACATTAACACCTGCGAAGGTTGTGATAACTTGATGCATTGTAATTCACGATTGCTTAGATATATATCGAATGTCATCGATAACCCCAATTATGAGGTTATCATTGTGTTATATGTACCTTGTTCATGATTACTCACGATGTTCATAACATTGAGTGAAACCGCACAAGTCATATTAATTTTTTTAACATTATTTTCGTGTGTATACGCGTAAAGTTCACACGTATTTTGTTCAAATTGGTCATTAATAAAATAAAATTTCAAATTATTTATTTTTAGTCTGCAAACATGACGCCCTTTGAGTCAAAGTTTAATACAGCATTTTTGCTGACTTGTACTTTTGTAACATTATTTCCGCTCTCTCAACAGGCGGAGGTGCCCTGTGCCCCTGTAAAAACTCGTGCATGTCCTTTGGTAGACCCAAAAGCATCTTTGGTAGGTGCATATATTGAGGGCTGTTTTGAAGAGCCATGCACTTTTTACAAAGGCCAGAATATAACATTTGAAATGGATATCGATTTTAGTAATAATGAGTTTAATTTTAACTTCCTACAACAATTTTATTATCATCCCATTTTAATTAAACAAATCTGTGATTAGGTATACATAATATGTAGTATTTGTCTTGTCGTGTTAACAGAACAAAATGTAACAAAACTGGAAGCTCGTTTATTTGCTTTGCTTGGAGCTGAAATCGGATGGGACGGAATAAATCCAAACGCTTGCGAAGACATAGTGTCCGAAGGGGAATGTCCATTTCATGCGGGGGATTATATCACTTATGGCGTCAACCTTTATGTTTCACCCGTCTACCCTGCTTCTATAATTTCTATCCAGGTTACTGTCGACGTAAAGTTTATGCTTTTGGATGAGAATCAAGACGTTCAACTGTGCTGGATTGTTAAAGTCGCAGTCCGAGGTACTGAGTCGTGATGTTAAAAATCAAACTGCGTACGCTGTGTATAATTTTAAATTTTTAACTTATATGTTAATACTTATCCTTACATATATACCTATAATCTTATTGTGCTTACGACATGTATTATATTATTTATATTATTATGAATGCATGCATGCAGTATAAGTATGCATGTTAAAGAGCTCATCAACCTTGTATTGTGATACACTTGTACAGTATATACAGTAGATTTGATATAATTTTTTCTATTGTTAATAAACTCCACAGTATGTGGTAAAAAGAACGATAGATGATTTGAATCTCTCACTCTGAATCTTTGTACGACCGATGAGTGCGTTTGTGCGTAAAAGAGTTAGCCCAAAGCATTTTTTCCTTCCTTTCTCCAGCCTCTCACGTCCAGAAAATTACATGACTTGTTGTTCACTTGTTAAGAGACAGCTTCAGGCCAAGCTGGAGGGATCACTTTTTCTTTCTTATAAAAAAAGTAGGTATATACGTTATTATACATAGCCTATCGTAACATAGGTTGTTGCACTGGCTAGGGAGCCATGGATTAACAATATCAAAGTGCAACAACACAGCAGTAAAACGTGGGATCATCTTTATTATCCCCGAAGTTTGAAAGATGATTTGGACATTATATGTTATTTCCTGAAATGCTGAAGATCATTATAATAATCATTATTTCGTGATGGACGAATGAAGCGAAGATTTTTTTTCAAAGTGCGTTGTCTTTGTCTTAGGGGAAGTCCAATGCACTTTTTTTATACAAGCGAGAGAACATGAAAAGGGTTGGTTGTTTGGTTGACGATAGTGTGTGTGGAGTGTGGATGTTCAAAATGATGCATGGGTTTTTTTCCATCTACTTCTTCTGCTGTCGAGGGACTGACTGGATCCAGAGAGAGTTGTTGGTTTTTATTGGTCATTTTTTACCTGAAGGAATCTTGATTGTTTATGTGCCTTGTTTCAAGCGAGAAGATTGTTGAGATTACATTATTCAATAATATCATCATCTACGCATGATACAGATACATACACACGCACAAACGGAGAAAAGGGGGAAATGCACGGGAAAGGGAAATTATGCGTTTACGCATTGTTCAGCAGAATAGTAGTGGCTTGAAACAATGCAATGTAATGCATACACTACAGTCGAATGAACTTTGTTTATTACACAACAATTTTGATTTCATGGGCTCGTCATCGTTTTAGTTTTTCAAATCTTGTAGCTGAGGAAGGTCGCTTATTGACGCTTGTTTGGTGTACTTAAATTGAAGAAGAAAAAAACCATATTTACAAAAATAATTTTGGGTATTTTTGCAAACTCTTGCGTTGCTATAAAAAATGGGGAGTTCTCTTTGGGTAAGTAACGAGACAATGTGTTTAAGCTATATTTTAATTGGTTAAAAATCAAAAGATTTAATTGCAAATTTTACGCTTACACGCATTTTTTCCCCAGCTTTGCTATGTTGTCTTACTCGTGGGGAGTTGTCAAGCCTTGCCATTTCCCTTCCTGTGGCCATCCTCATTTAGAGGCTCATCTACAACCACTACCACCACCACAACCCACTCTGGCCCACCCCATCCCCACGCTCAAAACAATCACGGAACTGGAACCACGCCTNTACAACCACTACCACAACCACAACCCACTCTGGCCCACCCCATCCCCACGCTCAAAACAATCACGGAACTGGAACCACGCCTATGATTGGACACAGTAGCCATTTGCATGTTAGGCCAGCCATCACAAGTTCCTACTTGACTAATCGTCCCCTACCTCCACTAGTTGGGTGAGTATGAAATAAAATTGTATTAATTCCATGTTTTATTCCAAAATATTTCACATGGATATACATAATATATTCAATACATGAACTATGAAAATTAAAGCGCAAATCATCATCATCACCATCATCGCCCTGCTGTCACCTCTCCACACATGCACGTTCATGGTGGTGCTCTTACTGGATCTTCGGCAACTGGTTATGGTGGATACGGCAACCATCGTCATCATCTTCACACACAACATCATCATCATCCTCACTCATCAGCTAGGGTGCTTCAATCTCAAGTACATCCAGCAGCACTTCATTTCCCCATCTCACATATTTAAGTAGCAAATTATTGCAGTAAAATAATAATGTTCCGTGAAAAAGACAACAGTAGTTATTATTTATGAATAATTAACATTGAGTTACATAAGTGTTTATTTAATTCAACTTTGCTGCGTTTTTTATTTAAAAATTTAAACACATTTCCAGTTTCATATATATAATTATAATTGCATATACTACGAGCTAGCTCTAAAATATTTTAATTTATCGAAATAAACAAAAAATTCTAAACTAATGTTGCAACTCTCTTTTTTCCTCTTTGGATTGAACAGATCCATCCGGTTTCAAAGAAAATGTTCTAATTTTTAAATCCTTTGCATTGCCAGAAGCATAACTGTACTCCCATAAGTTGGAACCATGTACTTTGAGCTTATCACACCTGTACAGCGCCAAAGAGCCAAAAATCCGTCTAATAACCCACTGCCAAACTGTGAGATGAAGGGGGACGTGTCTAAAGTTCTCTTCAAACCCGCCTTCCCTAGCCAGGCCCAGCAAATAATCTTGTACCCCCTTCATGGCGTACTGCTCACTTCGAAGGGACTCGGATAACTTTGCTTGTGACTTGTTGTCGCATCCCGTTTCTTGCACAGCAAATTTTTCCATTGTAGACAAGGGCGGAAGTGTGAATTTTCCTTCCAACAAGCTCACAAAATATTTCGCTTGTACTTCCATAACCAAAAATTCTTCAGCAATCCCATGTGCATTGATAAAGCAGAGTGACGGAAATTGAGGGACAAACATCTTTTTGTAGAGATTATGAACGATTGTAAGATTTTGGGGATATTTCAGAGAAGCTGCCTTTAAAAAGGGATGGTATGGCTTGTAACCAGTGCATAAAATCAAATCGTCACAAGGAATCTCCTCATCGTTCTCAGTAATTACTGAATATTTTGTCAGCCTTTTGATGTTGACAGTTTCCCTCACGTTTGTTGGAAGGACTCCAAGGGAAAATCCTCCGGGGAAACGATGACATGCTACGACTTCTTTGCAAACTGTTGCAAGTTTCAAACACAAGTCTGCGCAAGAAGGTCCAAGTCCCATACAAACCACTCGTTTATCCTGGAACTCGTTAACATCTTGGAAATATTTACTGTGAAGTATCCGTCCTTTGAAAAGGCTCATTCCTTCTATATTAGGAATCTTGGGATAAAAATTCAGTCTAAAGAAAAGATAAAATATGGTTGACAAATTAATTACTTTTTATAGCAAAGTAGAAATATCTAGTATCATTATCATGTTACCCCACGCAGCACAGTACGTAGTCAAAGTTCAAAACGGTTAGCTCAAATGTCTTTGTATTCTCAACTGTGACAAGCCAGCAAAAGCCATTCCCACTATCCTCCAACAATGGTTTAACCTTGATAACCCTCCTGTTTACCTAAAAAAAAATCAATAAACTCGTTTGCGTAATCGTACTTGTTTTTATCGTCTTTGGGATAATATTCATTCACAGAAATTTTTAAGAACCCAGACATTAATGCATGGCCATAGCTGAAAATTATCCGCGTAGTCCAGTAGATACTCATGGATTTCTTGCTGCGTAGCAAAAGTGTCATTCTCACTGCTCCTGTGTTCAAAGTCGTGGAATTCCATGAGTTGCTTTGGCAGGTTACATCTTCGTAAATGTGGCAAAATTAGGTTATTTAAATATTTGCGTTATAAATCCTTGAGGTATTAATATTAATGTATTAATTTGTTGACATTTTACCTTAATCCACTGTACATTGGGAAAACCAATGGATTCCCGTTTTCATCCCAAAGTTTGATTTCTGACCCTGCATAGTTCCACACACCACCAATGTCTGCCTGCTGCTCGAAAAGAACCACTTGAATATTCCGAGTGCTTGACAAGGCATGTCGAAGGGAACAAAGTCCAGAAGGACCCGCTCCAATTATACACACCCTCGCATCGTAATCGGGCATTTTACAAGAGTTGTCTGTCTTTTCATTAAAAAAGGGTTTGAAAATTAATTAGGACAGATGAGAAGAAAGAATTAGGGTTAATAGTTTATTGACTGATTTCGTGGAACATTATAGGCAAGCTATAGAGAAGCATTGTTCATTGAATTTTCTATGAAGCAAGAAATATATACAAATCTATGGGGGTCATTAAGGATAATGCCATCTTATTCATTGAAATCAGAGGATTGTGAATTGTTTCAAGAACAAGATATAAAAGTGCTGCCAAAATAATGAATAATTTTTGTTTTTGACGATTGTTTTAATACAAGGGCATATCAGTGACTTACAACGTGCATTGGTAATTAATTTATGTAACCTTTTCCATGCAAAAAAGTGATTGAATTGTATTCATTGTGCGGATTTATACAATGCAATCAAAGTCAGTCTTGAAAGATAAATAACATTAACAAACCGATATATGCAAACGGCAATTTCAAAATTAATTCCAAACTAAAAAATTACACATTTTGTGCGCACTTTTTGAGGTGTGCAGCAATTCAAAAATACAATTGATGAAATGATTAGTTAACCACAAATACATGTACATTGTTTTATTTGAGACATTTTTTGGCAAAAGAGTTGATATATTTTTAAGACTCAAGCTTTCGTCAACCTACCGTTAACTTTTTCAAGAGCGAAAACAAGAATGTTTTCATTCATTTCATTTTTTCATTCTTGTTTTCCCTCTTGAAAAAGTTAACGGTAGGTTGACGAAAGCTTGAGTCTTAAAAATATATCAACTCTTTTGCCAAAAAATGTCTCAAATAAAACA
>JAHZNC010000156.1:0-21304 GCA_027744095.1 Zhuqinia jingwanae
TTAGTAGTAGTGCTAATCACAGCTGAATCGTTCATGTGCTTTTACTTTCATGAATTTCAAAATTCGCGCTCCCGCGATACTTTCATGCATACGTTTTTAAATTCGAAAATGTTTTTAAAAATCTGGTTGACAACCGCCAGGAACGTCATTATTCTACTAAAGACTTCATTTGTATGTAATATTTTTTATATAAATATATTATACTAATGTCTGATATCATCAAATTGTAATTGCAATAATTTATTAAAGCCGAACAAGTTTTGTAGCACCAGATGTAGTAGAGGTGGTGGTGGTGGTGGGGGTGTGTTCCGCTTTTTTCTCTGGTCATTAAAAAGATAATGTAAGATAATACGCTTAAAAAATACTACGTTGTTGCGAAAAAACAAACATCTTAACACATAGTTAATATACACACTTACTTGATTCAAAAAAAATATTGATAATAATAAAAAGAGCTTCTAGTTGAGTGGAAAAAAGCAGAGCTCCTCTATATTATATCACTTTGCAAAATAATATTCCTTATTCAATTAAGTAGGTATATATATTTTTTATATATGATTCTTTGATTGTTATAAAAAAACAAATAATACAATTTGAAAAGGTGTAGTCCTTTATTACTGCTGCTGCTGCGGCTCAAGTACACTTGTAAATTGTTATTATGATGATGATGATATATTTAACACTGTTTGGTGTATGGCAACAAGTACATATGGCTGTCAGGGATTGGCAACAATGTGAAGAAAAAAAAACGTGTTTTCATACTAACACAATAATAAATAGTAGACAGACAGGTGCTTGGACACTTCTTGTAAATGTTTGACCCTGAAGGCAAATTTTATTTTTGCTGTGGGTGCTGCTGCTGCTACAAATAATAATAATAATAAATCCCTTGTTTCGCATATAATTGGTTGATTTGATAATACAATATTAATATTCCATGTAGCTAGCAGTATACTTGACAATGTGTTAAGAAAATAACAAGAACAACTCAACTTGTTAATATCATTAGACATTTGACAAGTAGTATACCAGACTATAAATAAGAATATCATATTTAATTAAATACCCAGCATATCCTCTTGTGTCAAGAATATATATTTTTTATATTGGATTGACTCACAGAGTTGACTTTTTTTTAAAATATAATTATAATTATTAAGTACAATGACAAATATGCACACATTGAGTACAATATATATACTTCCTTCATTTTAATTCATTCATTCATTCAATCATTCATTGGATCATTGTCTTTTTATCTAATTTTGTCATTAGCACAGCAATAAAAAAATTGTAGTACCTTTTTATTTATTTGCTTGTCAGTCACCGCTGCTCTGCTGCTGATGAACGGCGAATATAAATCAAACAGACTAATACTAATAGCTTTGTACTACTATAACTTTTATTGTATCACTTAATTATGACAATAATAATTTCAAGAAGAAAAAAAAGGCTATTTGAAGGCTATTGTACTGTACTTGTTGGTTTTTTGGTTGTTGTTGTTGTTGTCGGTCGTGTGCTCCATGAATGAGAGAATGTGCCATAAATAAACATTAGATTTGTATGGCCATTGTTGTTATGTAATAAAGATAAGTGGATGGGATTGGGATACGCGCATTTATATTTTTAGAGGTCTATCGACTTTTTCCCTAGTCGTCATCATGATCAAGTTCATTTATAGTTTACAATAAAGTGTATGGATGTACATACATTTATTTATGGATGTGGGTACATACATTAATAGCCAAGGTTAGCAAACTTCCATGACAGGAGGATAGGACACAGGATTTACAATACAAGGCGTGCACAATAAAATAAAAGCGAATTATTTTTCCTCTATGATGATGATGATGATGACAATACTACAATAGTTGTAGTAATAGGAATGCGTTTAGCATTATATTATTATTATTTATACGATGATGATTAGCCAAAAAGGCTAAATTGTCGTCACTACCACTACAAAAACCAAAACCACATTTTTTTGTTGTCTTGCCACACTATGCTCCGACTCTGTCCATAATATACCACTACCGATATGTGGTGTGGTGATTGTGATGATAATGGAGGAGGATTCTATAGTCAACCGTCACCATCATCATCATCATTATTAGCATCATCATGAATATATATGTGTGTATTATTATGATGCTGATTGTGATCATCATCGTCATAGTCCTAGTCCAGTTCACTCACCATCATCATCATCACTAGCAGCATTACCACCGCCGTCGTACCGCTTCTGCCCTGTCACTATTATCACAAAAAAAAAAGATTCATGCCGTCGTCGACTTCAAAAGTTTTTCTTTATCATTCAAGTTGTCTAGTACTTTTTTCTTGGTATATTTTATCATTGAATCTGATCTTATGATGATGCTTTTTTATACTCTATATACATATTATTAATACATAATAATTTTTAATATTATGTGGCACTAATATACATATATATATATATTTACTACCTACACACACGCTCACAAAAACATAGTATGTTTTTTTTTGGTGAAGTGTTTGTTATTTTGATGATGAACAGCAAAAAAAAGAGAAGGTGGAGTGCAGCAAAGGAGCATGGCTATAATAATAATGACGCTGCTGGCTGACGCTTCGCATGTGAGTATGAGTGTGCTTTTTTTTGACATATAATAATATTTTTCAATATTTTTCATGGTTTGCATATGCAATATAGTGGAGCGCATGTTCTTGCACACACACTATATTTTCAGGAAGATAACCATAAAAATAGCACCAAGATCAGTATTGCGTAACGTTCTCACTCATTTTTTTCCCCTGAGACTAGATGATGTTTTGTTGTTGAGAAAAAAAAGGTTAGGATGCTATAAGTTATATTATTATTATGGTAAATGGCAATGGCAACTAAGCTTTTTATATTAGGTTGTATGCCTTGTTGTACATGTAGCCTCCGAGACTATGAGGCTGGCAACAGAAGAAGAGCAGCAGCAGCAGCAGCAATGCATTGTACGTAGTATTATTATGCAAGCACTGCTGAATGAGTGACTGACTGACTCTAACTTGACTTGACTACCTAGTTAGTTATCTTGCTGATGTTCTTGGCTGCTGAAAGATCAGTATTGCGTAACGTTCTCACTCATTTTTTTCCCCTGAGACTAGATGATGTTTAGTTGTTGAGAAAAAAAAGGTTAGGATGCTATAAGTTATATTATTATTATGGTAAATGGCAATGGCAACTAAGCTTTTTATATAGGTTGTATGCCTTGTTGTACATGTAATAATATGAGCCTCCGAGACTATGAGGCTGGCAACAGAAGAAGAGCAGCAGCAGCAGCAGCAGCAATGCATGTATGTACAATGCCGTAGTATTATTATGCAAGCACTGCTGAATGAGTGACTGACTGACTCTAACTTGACTTGACTACCTAGTTAGTTATCTTGCTGATGTTCTTGGCTGCTGACGTCGACATCACCAGCAACACACACACTCTCACACACACAACAAGTCAAGTCATATAATAATAATAGTAGCCGCAAAATATAATATAAAACTCTCCATATATTATAATACTCTATATGATAGATAGACAGTCTCTCTGCTGCTCCTGCTCCTATATTATTATTCCTTTTGGGTTGTTGAGTTACAGGGAAAAAATGTAGGAAACAAATATTATGTACATTTATTATTATTACTATATACTACGCTTTTGAAGCATTTTTTTGAAAGAGAGAGAGAGAAGAAGAAGCTGATATTTGACTTGTGTCTTGTGACGTGATAAAGAGACGACGATAGACAAGGTTTCCACTTGTACTCTACTGATTATTATACAGTGCGTTGCAGTTTGTTGCTGTTTTCCGGGACAAAATAGTCGTAGTATTGACTTTGACGCTGTAAAAATTCCTCCTCCTCCTCCTGCTGTTGTTGGAAACATTGTGTGTTTTGTGTGGCTCTAAAAGGTATATGAGTATGACTCTCCAGTGTACAATAATATTAGTACACTTTGAATGAAACTTGAATGAAAGGAATTATTGTGTTTTGGTGGTGGTGAGGACGATGTTGCTGTTATGGTGTGTTGCAAATGTAAAGTAAACTACAAAGTTGTTATATTGTTCATGTGTTTGTGGCTTATTGAGAGTTGAGTTCACTATCACTATCATTATCATCATCATCATCATCAACCTCCAGAGAAGGAGGCAATAGCAAAGCTGCTGGATTTACGTACCTAATACTGATGTAAGTAGTAGTAGTCCAGCAAAATAAATTTTTTCCAGTTGAGTGTAATAAGTAGGAAAGAGAGGAGACTAGCACATGTAGTAGTATGCAGACAACATGAGCATCGTCATCTTCATCCTTTTTATTTTGTGTCAGACACAATAAGAGGGGAGCAGTTGTTGCAAAACCGTATTAGTGGTATATGTGGTGTGGTGGTGATGCTACTGGAATTAATGCTGCTGCTGGAGAAAAAAAAAGTAGATTTTTTTTTGTTTCAATTCATTTGTACATTTGTTGTACACTTGTGTGATACACGATATATAAATACATTATAAAGCTGAGTAAGTATTTGGAGAGGATTTTTTGGTGGTTAAATAATGAAATTGTGTGTATATTTTTTTTCAAGTGCCTTTTTTTTACCATGTGCGCTGGAATAGTAATGATAGGAAAATGTAATTAGATTTCTCTATCTATCTATCTATCTATCTGAAACACATGTAGCACTGCTTACTCAGTTGATCATAGTCATCAGCAGCGTCTATGTGTGTTTGTGTGTGTTTGAGTAGACATCATCGACTTCAGCAGACAAGATCGTTAACGAGAGGATAGGGAAGAGTGTTTCTGATTCAATTTCAGAAAATTTATTCAAATCTACTGGAGAGTCTCTGGATTTAAAGCCACACACAGAAAATGCAAAAAAAAATAAACAGATAAGGCAATTTATTGTGTCTGTTGAGAGAGACTTGTGGACAGATAAAATAGAGACATTTTAATATAGTGAATTGGGTCAGTAACAAGAGGAGGGGAGGGCCAGAAAGGATAAAATAAAAGTAAACTATTTCCTTTGTTGTGCATCTAAAAAAATATATCTTTGTCTCTGCTGTGCTGAAGCTGAAGGATATAAATCGAGTATCCATTGTGCAGCGCTGTTGTTGCTATTGAAGTGCAGATGAAACCACAGAATATAGCGGTGTATATTTAAAGGGAGGAAAAAAAGCTTCGCAAACAGATTAATTTTTTTGGAGAAAGATTGTAATTGGAAGTCACAAAATATTTTATTGTTTTTTTTCTCTCTATTCAACTGGGCTTGAAACGGCGAAAATAAAAGGCAAGACAAACAAATAATATAGCAAAAAAATATTGATTTGTGCTTTTTTTGGTGGTGGTATGGTGGTTGGGGAGTGCAGCACTCATTGCCAAGTTAGCTTGATGGATTGAGTTGATAAAAGTAATGGGGAATATACTTTTGTGACGTTAATTTATAGACGTGTGATGTGCAGAAAGTTATTTTTTTGGATAGTTGTGTTCGGACTAAATTATGGTTTGACTGTGTCCTCCTAGTGCATCTTTGAATATTTCTTTTTACATTTTCGCATCTTTGGTTCGTTTCCGCACTTTTGTGATACCCAAAATCTTCAACTGACATACATGAGATTTTTCCGTGATTCTCACTTTAAAGATTTTATGTGTCAGCGTATGTACTCATGACAACCCCGAACACCACTTTTTCTACACATCACTATTTGTGTATTTCTCTGCTTGTGTGGTTATTACATTACTTGCGCTTTTAGCAAAAAATAAATCTTTTCTATAATAACCTCTGTGCTCTGCATACGAACAACACAGACCAAGTTTGTCTATCTTCTTCTAGAAAACCTGTATAATAGTAATGAGATGTACATGGAAAATGCTTTATAGATTTTTTTTTTCAATCTCACCTTCTTTTCCAAAAACCATCAATCTTATTGTTCATCAAATCACACAAGAGACCACAACATCATGTTTTGCCACTTCATTTGACTTTTTAGCTTGTTTACTCACTGACGAGAATACGATGATGATGATGCCGCATTAGATTATTATCGTATCATCTTCTTTTTTCATAAAAAAAAGAAGAAGCTGGAACTGGGTACAAGCTCTCATCATAATAACGATCATGATGACGATGACTGATATTCTAATACCAAAAAGATAGTACATTTTTTCAGCATTGTTTCGAGCTGGAATTAGGTTTTTGCTTAAAATGTTGTTTTGCTGGTGGTATAACTAGTTACGTCAAGCTCATACGCAACCATCAGACACACACAAGGACAAAGTCTTTCCAGTTTCACAGAAATATGTCTATATATACCCATATAATATGTACATGCATACCAAAAAGCAGCATGAACTTTTGTGGTATAAAAATTTACCCTGAAATTATTATTTTTCTACTAAAAACATGTACGTATTTATGCTTCATTTCGTACAAAAATTCACATGCACACTACTTCTCCTTTTTTCCACAAAATATTTATATACATTACTTTTTGTGATGTATGTACTGCTGCTAATATGATATATATGATGTAGTTTTATAATTAACATATAATATGGAACATGATTTTTGTGTGCAATAAAATTATGTACATGCAATAAATAAAACCTCAAACAAGAAACGCAAACGAGAATGTAATATATTTTTGATATATGGTTTATTATATGCTGTAGTTTTGTACGATGATGTAGAGAGTGATGACGATAAATGATGGAATATGTAGCGAAAAGCAAGAATTTTTTTAACTGCTGCTGGTACTGCTGCTGCTGCAAACACACAAAAGTCATAGTCTCATTCTTTTTTTCTAATATCAACATCGTTAAAAAAATATGTATAAATCTACAAAGTACACAAAACCACACCGACTCACTTTATACTCATTATTATTCTCTTTTCTACTACTACACACATACTTACATACTTACAACTCTACTTACCAAAGTACGTTCAAACGTATATATATTTTGTTGTATAATATTTTAACTTGTTAACCATGCACAAATAAATGTACCAAATACACATGAAAAAAATACATATAAAATATAGATATTACATTGGATATATGTACATATATAGAGCAAGTTTTAAACTTGTTCCTTTCCTGTTCCATTTAACCATTTTCCAGCAAAAAGCAACCTTTAAAAAATATATATGTACGTACATACATACATGTTCAATTTATTTTACAATAGTCCGCTGTTTTATAAGGAAAAATAGACTGTTTACTTGAGAAAACAAGCAACAAAACGTGTATGCATGCTATATCCCCATTTATATTACATGCACGAATTGTATATAAAAAAAATATATTGCCAACCCACCCATCCTAATAAATCCAAATATTTATTTTCCCTTTCATTTGCAAGCATTTGTGTATACCTATGTAGATGTATACACACATAGATATAAAATATTATTATATATTTTTTTTTGGATATAGTTCCAAGTAAACTTCATTCTTCTTTGGCAATCAGTCACAGTCTTTCAGGGGAAGCACACAACATTTCGCTGGTTTAATAAGAAAAGGTTTCCTTTTTAGTCGGTGTTTTGTGGTGGTGATGATGATGGTGGTGTACGTGCGTAATAGCAATATACATACATACTTGTATGCATATAGTGTGTGTTGAGTGTGGTGTGCTCTTTAATCTGTTTTTTTTTTCATTTGTTTTTGCAGTTTCCAAGTATTTAAGCAAAGTCAAGTAGGTATATATCCAGAGTAGTTTGTAGTGTGCAATAATGTGCTCCGCTCCGTTGCAGCTGCTGCTGTTGTTGTTGCTGCTCGTGGCCAAGCAAAAACTCTTTAATTCAACTTTTTTATGGGATGTTTGAGCTCTTGATGATGAAAATCATTCATGCAAACAATAAAGCAGGCACACAGTAGTAGTAGTAGTAGTAGTCGTCGTCGTCGTACAAGTAGAGAGTTGAGTTGAGACAGAAACAGGGAAAGAAAAGTCAAAAAAGGAGGAGAAGAAAAAGAAAGAGGGAGAGAGAGAAAAATAAAACTCTCTAGAAGAAGAAGAATAAGTGGTTGGTGTTGGTTGTGTGTGTATGTGTGTTTTTTCTGCATAATAAATGATCTTCAGTGTTTTTGGTGGACGAGAATAGAGTGTGGTCCACAGAAAAAACCAAGTCAAGTCAGGCAAGCGCATAATACACATTATTCCAGTTTTGTTCCAGCAGACTTCTTGTCCTCTTGTTCTCGTTCTTTTTTTGATAATACACAATATCTCTAAATACGACCACAATCATCTTTCGTGATCATTATCATCATCTTCTTCTTGTTTTTTCTTCATTATCATCATCATCATTTCCATATGAAGGAAATTGCAAACAAGATATACAAACCAGCTTATATGTAGATAAAGAAAAAAAGCTGTTCCAGTTTGTTTTTTCAGAATTTTAAAAAAGGTAACTGATATATGTAATGTGTAATAATATTTTGGTGGGTTCGGGTTTTTCAGTACAAGTTGCTGTGTTGCGTAGCAAAAATAAGGTGAACAAAGCCCATAAATTTAAAAGAAAAGAAAAAAAAACTCTGTAATTTTCCCCACAAGTGGTCGGAATGGAATCGTGTATGCAATATTACAAGACAGCAAGAAGAAAAACATTACATTTTCTTTTCTTGTGGCCTTAAAAAGTTATTTTTTAAAACAGCTTTTATATCTATATCAGTTTGAAGTGCATCATGCATGGTTTGCTTATTTTTTTAAAACAAAAAAATATATATATATATTTTCGGTTGGATCGTAATTTTATTTTTCATTCCACTCACAATATATATTTTTTGTTTGGTGTGAGCGACAAGGTGTGACGAAGGAGGGCTATATAAAGCATTCATATATATTTTTTTTCTCTCTCATTTCTTTTGCTGATTAATTTATGGAACGTGATTTTCTTCCATAATATTTGCCATATTTTCACTATAAATATTATATACCGTCACAAAAAAGGAGAAATATGTTAACCAATCCGAAATGAACAAGAAAGAAAAAAACAGATGACTATACTCCTCTTCTGCTTCATGATAAACATATTATTTTTTAAGTGGTTATCTATATTCAAGTATGTAATAATATGGCACATTAAATAAGTATGTTGCACGCTCATTTGACTTTTGCTCATATATATTTTTTTTTATTCCTCTTCTTTTCCAAGAAGTCTTCAATCAATATTCAACAACATGGGGTGTGATTATTATTATTATTACATGTTTTTTAAAAAATATTCTCATATAATTTTTTGCCCAGAAAAATATAGTGTAAGCACTTGAAAAAGTAAAGTATGATTACCATTAAATAAGTCAAGTGGAGGAGGTGCAGTTCTACTAAAAAAAAATTGATAAATAATTTTTGTGGTGGGTCTGGGTATATATGCGGTTGCAAAAATATGCAGTTTTTTATATACATTTTTTTATTATGTTCATTTGTCTGTATTTTGCCCTCTATGTCTTCAAATATAACAAGTAGTGTAATGCCATATGCTATTTTATTATAATTTTATCCTGATTTTATCCACACAAACACGCGCACGCTCTTTTTCCACCACTTTTCTTGGAAAAAATGAAGTTAGTTGTCCTCTCATCTCTCTCTCTATCTATCTATCTATCTGTCAGAGGTTTTTTGTCACAAAAAAATAAATTCTTTTGTTGTTTAACAAACCGAATGACAAAATACGAGTCACAGTCACATGATAATAATGTATATGTGTCTACGAGAGAGATAAAAAAATATATATAAAACAGTTGTTGTCAAATCAACGTAAAATGAAGCGTAAAAAAGGAACTTTGTTATTCATTTCATATTTAAATATTCATGTTGGAGTATAGTGCACTCGCGCTCCACTATATCAACTATATATCCAGTTTGCTATATGTGGACTATGACCTTTTCCCTGCGCTTCTCTCTCTATTTACCCAAGTTTACATTCGGATATCGCCTCCTGGTTCCATCCATAATCCATGCTTTCCCTGCGTGATTTTTTTATATTACTATTATTATATAAAGCTCTACGAATATTTACTATGTATCTTGCTAGAAAATCTTTCAAAATGTCTTTGTCCTCAAAATTCGAGAGAAGTACATATATTTGTTTTTCAGGAAGAAGATGTTGATATATGTGCAAGCATGACACGTTATGTATTATGTGTATCCAAACTTATATATCCACTTTTTTGCCTTATACCTGCCTATATGTTTTTATGTCACATGCTTTTTACTTGCTTGATTGCTTAGTCTATGATGCTAATATAAAGTTTGTAGATAAACAAAAGTACTTACATATTATTTGGTTCGTTAAATTTTCAGAAACTCTAGCAGCCATTTAGTCTGATGATTTATTGGAGCACCTCTCTCCAAACTCCAAACATTCCATTTCATTAACTCTCCAAGTCACCCTTCATCATCATCATCTTTCGTTCTCTCTCAATTCTGAAAGATTGAATGACAAAGCAAACAAGTAAAATAATTAAAAGGAAACCAGCAAATCTGTCGTCGGAGTGAATATTTAGAAAGTGTTTCCAGTGTGTTCTCTATCCAACATACGACGCAAGCTTGTATGTTTTTTGTATGTATTGGCCTGATTGAGAGAGTTTAAAAATAATAATAAAGTAGTTTGTGAATATAACCAAAAGAAATTGCTTCTCCTTCACTACTCTACGCTTCGCTGACTACAACATTCCACTGAAGAAGAAGAAGAAAATAATATATTTTGGAGACTTGCTTTTTTCTGTGATCTACAATTTCAATTCCACCGGAAAGAAAACCATTTTTCCCCAGGAAGGTCCTTTTTTAAAGGTTCCATGTTATTGGAAGGAAGTTTTAGAGAGGACGAAAACCAAACCCAGAAGACGGAATAAAAAAAAGAAAGGGCGACGACGACGACGTGCGACGGGGCATCGGTTACTGAAAGTCTGAAAAAAACATCCAAGAAAACCTAGCGACACATTCCATTAAAATTAACTGACTGACTGTGTGTGAGAGTCTATGAGATTTTATGCAAGTCAAAGTCAAACAAAGCAAGTTGGGTAAACAAGGAAATTGACTTGGTGTTGTCTTGTGCGAGAGAAAAGAGAGAGTAGTGGTGGTGTGTGTGTATTCATAATTATATATCCTTCAGATGCCCTCATCATTTTCTCAAATCCGACCTCGTTGAAAAAAATCTGCAGTGTCTGACATCATCGTCATCGTCAACTACAACAACCAAGGCTGCTTTTAATTAGCCGAGTTTTCTTCTGCAGAAAAAAAATCTAAAGAAAAGTAGAATTTTTCTCCAAGAAAAAAAATTCCAGGCAAACAAAGGAAAGGTAATTAACCGTGACCGGTAGTAGTCACAGACTTGAATTTAAAGAGGAAATAAAAAAATTATATCGCCGACCGACACACAAATTCAACCGGATTTTTTTCCTACTCTTCTTCGGCCGATTTCGGGGAAAAAATTTATATATAAATCCTCAAAGAATATATTTTGGTTGCGTTATATATTTTTTTCTTCAACAAAAATATAACAGCAATTTTGTTGAAAAAAAATACATCCTAAAAAAATAAGTTTTTAGCACAAGTGTATTTACTACTACATCTACTCATCTTGATCATCATCAGTCTTTGTTCTTGCTGTTGGTGAGTGTCATTCATGTCATATTATCAAGATATTTTTTTATAATCATAAATCATGATACCGAAATTTTGTGTTCCAAGTAAAGTGATTAATAAGGCGCACAGGTAAATATTAACAGGTACATTAATTGGAAAATTTGTGTACAAAGCAAAAAGAGGGAGAGACGAAAGGAGAGAGTAAAAAAATTATTATGTTCCATGCACGATTCTTTTTTTTTAAATATTTATTTGCATCATCGATCGTAGTGCAGCAGCAGGCGTAATAGTAACTTGTTATAGTATTCAACCTTGTTTTGTTGCTGCTGTTATATGATTGGGCATAATATGGTGATGATCAGGATGATGATGCGCTTAATAAATGATTCATGTTTAATTTTAGACAAGTAATTACTAATTACAAAGTTGAGTGCACTTATAAAAAAAGCCTGTCAATCAGCAAGCAAAAAAAAGAAAGAAAGAAGGAGAAGCATAACACATAGGGTCATAAAAAATTCATCTCCTATAAATTGCCTTACTACAACAATATGTCATTCATATGTACATACACGTTCAAGAGCACACACGTCCAAAACAACAACCGGCGTCACCAGATACTGCATGAGCATGCACTCTATTCATCCAGCAGAGTTCCCACTCAATCCAGTATAGTTCCAATGATAATCCAACTTTCAATGATATATCATCATGCTATTGATGATGCATATAGTAAAAAAAGGAAGGAGTGGGGAAGACAAGAAGAAGAAGAAAAAGAAGAAGCTTTTTTTTACTTGATTAGTTTTATGACCGTCATCATTATCATCATCATCATCAAAAATCGCCGTATGTATCGTCATCATCTAATTATTTGATACAGTCACGTCGTCCAGCAATTTTCCTCGTACTTACGTAAACACGTTGACGCGCGCTGTCGTTCCTCTGCATAATAAACAACATGGCATGTTTTCTCATGTAGATATATGCACACACATATTTGTATTTTAATTGTGCACGTATTTGTGTGTAAGTGTATAACAAGCTATATAATAACAGTAGAATATCGGTTCAAGATGTAACAGGAACGAAAAAAAGAAGAAGCGAATGAAGCGATATGGCAATCTATAATAATTTTGACAGTTCATTTTTTTCTTCTTTTGTTTGTAACTCTTTCATGTATTTTTTTTACTACTTTGCCATTTTGCCATAATAATAATATATAGTTGTTCTTGTCATGCGTCACCATATACTCATGCTGCTGCTACTGCTGTTTTTGAAGCTAGTTTCAGCAGCAGCGAAAGTAATAAATTGCTATATTGTTATTGTTACTGCTACATATACATTCTTTTGTTAGCCAAGTAGAAAGAGGGGATTACAACATGAAGGAATGGACATGTTGTGCACAGCTTTGTCATAAAAAAAACATGAAGAAGGCAAATAATATGTATAAATAATAATATATTCTAATGAGGATATTGTATGTACATATTATATTTATGTAGTTATAAATTATGGAGTAGAGTGTGCTATGAAAGTGCAATGCAGAAAAGGGGCAGAAGAGCAAATCATTCATCATCCTTCATAACATGAATGAACAATGAAAGTTTAAGAAAAGGGCTAATAAATGTCAAGCCCATTTTGGCATAATTTTTTTTTTGGTATTTCTCATTCCTTTTTTAAAGACCTCTCTTTTATATTATTATGATTATTAATATGATTACATCCCGAGTGCTTTTCTTTTTTGTAGTTCAAAAGCAAATCCAGCAACTATGCGAGAAAAAAACTGAAAACCTTATTTTCTGCCATTTGTTACACCTGCTATTATAATAAGCTCTCTCCGTTGTCGTGTCCATACAGTACACATTACACTTATTACACTCTTTTCTTAATGAATGCTACTTATAACTTGGAAGTAAACTGCATGAGACACCTTCAAGATTTTTCCCCCTCTCATTTTCTGTGTGTAGGAAACACGGAGTCTATATATTTATTATTTGAGTCGGGGGATATTAAAGAAACATGTTTCACGTTTTTATGATGGCAATGGTGGTGAAATATGGTGTGGTTTTAGTAAAAAAAGGCGCATATGTTTCTGACATGTAAAAAAATGTATAAGCAGGAAAGAAGGAGAATTTTTTTTTGGTATGACCTTTTTTCTGCTCTTTATAATCATTATCCTGATTTTGTAACTTGTACACATAAGTCGCTATAATATAGCATACCAGCTTATACATTACTTATTTGCACTATGTCTGGCCAGAGTTAAACCGGACCATATATTGTTTTTCTGGTTAAAAGAAAGTGTCTGGTGGTGCCCACTTGCCCGGAGAAAATTGCAATTTTATACAATTTATTTCCGGTTGAGATGGGTTTTCTGTTCATTATAATTCACTTTTTTAACCTGGCAAGAAAATATATACACGTATAATTTGTAAGGAAAAAATAATATAAGCATTGGAATAACAGAGGCAAAAAAAAATCAAGATATTGATCAGCTTTAGAAAATATTATTATGCTTATTATACATTACATAGTTTTTGTGTCGCCCATTTCTCTTTTTCAAATTGTGCTTCCAGTTCAGTAATCACTTTATATTTCACAAAAAAATCATTATGCAAAATAGACATGAATTTTTATACTTATATAAACAATATGAATATGTATGCACATTTTAGAAGAAAGGAGAAAAACGATTGAAAAAAACCATCACTTATTTCATCTAATGACACGTTATATGTATATATGTATATATTTTTGCATATCCGCTCCTTGTTTCAAAATTACATTTTTTAAGCCCAATTTCCAATCCAAACTTCAACTCTACAAGAAAGCCTGTTATTATTATAATATTTTTTTGTACGAATAAACATGAATAGGTATATATCATGTTTATAAAACGCAGTCAGGGCTAAAAAAGGGAATTTTTTTGCTTTTTTCAAAACGGTTTATTGTATAAGCGCCGGGTGAAAATAACCCGGTCGATTTTTATAAACATGGAAATCCCTTTTTTAGCCGCATTTCCGAAAAGTAAAACCGAAAAGCAGAGAAAAAACGGGGACCATATATATTTTTTCAAACATAAAATAAAACTTCCTTCTGATTACTATTATGAGCGTATTTTGTGCCGTTAGTTAGCTTCAACACTGATGATGATGATGATGATATGATGGCATATTAAATATATACATTTTATACATGGCTCATTGTGTAGTATTGTGTGTATATTTCCCATTTGAAATAATGATACATATCATGCAATCTTGTATTCTCCTCCCATCACCCATCATAAAAAAAACCTTGGTACGGTTTTACAACAACACAGCTTATTACCCGTGTTTGCACATGTGTATGAGCTCGCTTTACTATGCATACCTGTCCAGTAACAAGAAGACACAGCGGGTTGTACATGTAAACGGAAGACATTTTTATTATGGGCATTACCCTCTCCTGTTATTGTTGTTGTTGCTATTATTACGTATGGAAATTTTTGTTGTTGTTGTTGGTCGTAAAAACAGGAATAGGTAGCATAAAAAAATATGAAATGAAACGCGGGGAATAAGGTGGAAAGTTTATTTTCCTAGTGTCGCCGAAAATATCTACCTGTCTGTATAAATTTTCTTGTAAAGTGCAGAAAAGAGGGAGAGAAGGAGAAAAGGGGGAAAATAGTAAATTACAACTTTCTCCTCGACAGCAGCAGCGACAGCAGTAGAGCCCCACTCTCATTCCACTTGACTCAAACTCACTCACTACTTTTTTTGTGTGCAGGACGACGTGCAATATGTACGTTGTCATCATAATAATAAGCATATATACTACACAAAATATCGGACAAGAACACATACATATTATTATGTTACATTACAGTTAAGTACATGCACATATACGTAAATATGTACCTACGTAGCATATGTGTGTTTTTTTCGCAATAATATTCCCATTTTCTACATTGTAAAGCGAATTGTTAAAATAAAGTAAAAAGGAAATTGGTACGCACGTATGACTGTGTGGGGATATATAGAGTGGGAAGCAAAGTAAAAGTCAGTTTTTTTTTGAGGAGCTTAAAAAACATAAGTTAACTGAGAATATTATGTAGCACATAAAAATACACGGCATTTTTTCTTCTTTAGTGCTACACTTTTCATTGAATGTAAAAAGAGAAAATCGGATGGAGAGAGAGAGAGAGAGGCAAATAGCGAGCAAGTGGATGTTTGTGTATGTGCACACAAATAAGCGTTTATACAAGTCCAGCGCACTTCACCTTTTTTCCCTCCATTTTCCACTCCAAGTCAAGTCAAGTCAGCCACTCTGCCATATTTTTCTTCTTCTTGGTTTAAATATACATACGCGGACACACAAAAATATGTATGTATTCATATCCCCACTACTGACTCCTCCTGAGATGATGTATGAGTTATATATTTATCCTTTCATTCTGCGTTTCTCAACTCAACTCCCTATACTACCGCTTCCCGTGTAAAGCTCTGTGTACTCTCTCCCCAGTCACATTTATTATTGCTTATACACTAAAAGGGCTTTTCTCATGGAGCTTTTTAAGAGGCATAAATTTTTCAAAAAAAAAAGAAAAAAAAAACATGATGGGCTTTTATGTATTTTTTTTGCTGCTGCTACTGCCGCCACCGCTACCACCGTTACTGCTGCTGTGCTGAACAAGGTGAACATGAACACATTGAACAGTGTAATAGTAACAGCAGGAGAAGAAAAGAGAGAGAGAGATAGAGAGAGAAAAACATGCAAGTAGTAGTAATGTTGATAGTTGTTAGCGAATAAAAGAATGCTCTTGTTTGTTGAAGTACCGACATAAATGGCTAAACTAGCAGGCAGGGAGAGAGAAAGAGAGAAAGGTACAAAAAAACTGGTAGTAAAAAAATAGGGTGGCCGTTTTCATGTGCATTTTTTTTACTTTTACCTCTGATAAAAAAACCTACTTTTTTATACGCCTTTTACCCCCGCACACACATTACAAAACGACGACAAAATGTCGATATATACAAAAAACTATGATGTTAGCTGTGATCTGCCATGACCTAAAAAATATGTAATATAATAAGATAGAGAGAGAAAAACATGCAAGTAGTAGTAATGTTGATAGTTGTTAGCGAATAAAAGAATGCTCTTGTTTGTTGAAGTACCGACATAAATGGCTAGACTAGCAGGCAGGGAGAGAGAAAGAGAGAAAGGTACAAAAAAAACTGGTAGTAAAAAAATAGGGTGGCCGTTTTCATGTGCATTTTTTTACTTTTACCTCTGATAAAAAAAACCTACTTTTTTATACGCCTTTTACCACCGCACACACATTACAAAACGACGACAAAATGTCGATATATACAAAAAACTATGATGTTAGCTGTGATCTGCCATGACCTAAAAAATATGTAATATAATAATAATCATATCATCAGAAGGATAATAACACAAAATGATAAGAATGTAAGGTAATGGTGGCGGCAGCGGAGGAGAATGTTGAATGGANAGAATGTAAGGTAATGGTGGCGGCAGCGGAGGAGAATGTTGAATGGAGATGGACATGTTTTGTATAGCAACAGTAAGGAATGTGGTAGTGGAGGTGGTTGCTGAGAGACAAGCCGGAAACATATTGTGTATATATTTGATTTAGTTGGATAAAAAAAAGTAAACCCTGAGTCCACTCTCTATATTTGGATTTTTGGATAGATGGCAAGGCAAAAAAATGTATTTTTTTCCATTTTACTTTCTGCTTTCTTCTCGTTTCCAACAGAAAATCCCAATCTCCAGACCAGATTTACTTTTTGGATTCTCATGGAATAAATGTAGGTACCTATACATGCTTGTTCCTTGTTCCCTTGTCCATTTTGCTTATGTTCTCCATGAACACATCCATCTATTACACTGTATATTACACTCACACACACAATACTACTCTGTGTAATAATACATTATTATTATATGGAAACATTAATGTCAAGTAAATGTATACACTAATGTTTCACAGTGGGATTGCGTGATGGATATCATATACATTAATATGGACAGGGACAGGAGGAAATCTGGTTTGGCGGAAGTGAAAAGAGAGAAATTTTTTGCTAGTTGTAGGGTAGTAGGAGGGCTCTGTTTTATAGAATACATAATATATTTAAAGTTGGTATATAATATGATATAATAGTAAAAGTTACATAATCAAATCTCACATGCCTGCATGCCTTCAAAATGGAAAATAGTTTGTGTGTAAGTATACGTTACATCATAGATATATCTTTTCACGTCCACTTTTAAAAGGAAAAAGGACGTCAGACATTTTTCGCGTAGGCCATTTTCCTCGTCTATAAACTAGAGAGAGAGAGCGAGTGGGATTTCCATGCGAGCTGATAAAATCTAGAGAGTTTTGTTAGAAAAAGGACTTGGTTTTTCAAGTTGGGTTTATGTTGGGATTGGGATGTGAAGGAAGAGAGAGAGAGAGAGAGAGAGAGGAAAAGTTGCAATAAAACATGGGCCCAGGCACACATGCATGCATACAGGATGGATGTGGATGGATGGAGCATTAGTGAAACTAATCTACATAAATTATATAACGTTGTGTTCCCTGGGGCTCATGGCTCACTTTTCTGTTGCTACCACTGCTGCTAAACATATAGCAGCATTATAAAAGTACACGCTTGAATAGCTTATTACCTCCCCACCACCTTCTACTAAACTGCCACTCTTTTCTCTCTGTATGAAAAGTTAACAAAACACGTAAACATGTACATAATGTATGTATACATACATGCATGGACACACACAAAATAAAGCAACTGAAAAATAATGCATCATTATTATTCTCCTTTCTCCCCCGCTCACCTTTGTGTTGTTGTCGAAGTACCTATAAGTTCCAACCAAATACACACACGTGTCCATTATTATTACCATTACGTTACATAAAAAAGCACTTTCTTCCTTTTTGAAAATTCAAGAGGCTATATAAGTTTTTAACTTCAAAATGTATAATAATAGCTATATGCATTGGTGGATGTGTGTGTGGTTTTGTTGATAATAGCTACCTACTTTAGCTCTCTCTGTTTTTACTGACGAATAGGAAAAGTTTCGCCGCAAAATGAAACGTTAATAAGAAGAAAAATAGACATGTGCGGTTTTTTTTTGTTTTTAAAGAAAAGTTTATTTGATGTTTCAAATTAGCGCAGATTTACGACCTCATACATCCATACTACCCCCAAAAAAAGAACTAAATTAAAACTCAAGATGGTATTTACAGGAATGCGGGTAAAGAATAAAAACCTAGAGAGAGCGGAGGAATTATTATTTTTCAAGGATTTTTTGGTTTTGCACAAGGGCGAAGGTGGAGGATGGAAGGTGAAAGGAAAGTGAAATTAAGTACCTAGCTACATTAATAAAAAATTGAAATGACAAGTGAAAGCAAATGGGGAAAAAATGGATTGCATTTTTTGATGCTGCTACTGCTGCCGCTTCTCGTTTTCTCTATGTGGGCTAATGGCTTTACTTTTTCGTCTAAAAGCCGCATAAAACTAATAAACCGACACGCACGTGTTGTGTGTGGTGATGTGGGTGAAAGATCCAAAAAAAGCCGAGAGAGAGTAGAAGGAATAGTATTCTTCCGTTGTTTGGTTTTTAGTGTGGGTGTGTGTGTGGTTAGGTGTGAAGATGGGATAGTATATTTTTGATTGTTGTAGGTGGTTGTGTGTGTGGGGGTAAATAACCTAAAAACTCCCCGAGCAGAAAATGTTATTGGTTTTTGGTTAGCAGTTAGTTACCACCACCGCCAGCATATCACATCACATGTATCAGTATCAACATCTCCACCACCATACAAAAACACACACACACACTTATATTTTACATGACTATATAGTATACACTTTCTTTTTTGTTTCTTGATCTTGACTTTACACGGTTATATGCATAATAATATTGTATACATAGGTGCGTGTGTATGTAACCACAGGAGGAAGAGTGAAAGCATCCAAAAAAAAACATCGTAGATCTTCATGAAAATGGGAAAGAGATGAAGTATTGCAGAGCCAAGAGAGAAGAGAATTGTATCGTCTTGAGAAGATGATTAACGATCAAGCAAGCAGTAGTAGAAGCAGCAGCAAAACACGGGTATTAGTAGTGCTGTTTGCTGCTGATGGTAGTGGTCGTAATAAAACAAAAGAAGAGAGAAAAGTAGTGCATAATCTCAAACCGTTCATTTATATATACTATTTTGCCAGAGGATCTTCAACAACGCAGCACAGGCAGTTAAAACTCTTGGAAAGAGAGAGAGAGAAAGATGGTTTTATACTCAGGAGGAAAGTTTATGTGGGAATATTTAGTGTAGCAGGAAAAGCATATAAAATTTGTAGATAAATAGCTACTCTGTTGTAAGAATAATTGCTTCCAAGAAGTAGAACAAGAAAGTGAAGACCGCTGTGGGAAGAAGGGAAAAATTATTATCAAAGCATCGGAAAAAAATGTTAGTGGGTTACATCAAAAGCCACAGATGAAGCACGTACAAAATAAATAAGCAGCAGTAAATACTCAAACATAAAGACCTGTGCTTGTGTGTGTGTGTGTTCTTTATTTCTTTTAACGGGGCTACTTTTAAAAAAAGAAGAAGAATAAGAAGAATGAAGGCAAGGATGATGGTGGAAGAAGCGAGAGAGAGAGAGAGAGAGTTGTAGTAGCATTTCTCGCCAATAAATTTCTCCTTTATCTTTTTCGTTAAGCCATTATTATGTCGGCTTTTGTTATGTTATTTTTTCTTCTTCTTTCTCTGCTTTAGCTCAAAGGCAAACAGAAAAGAAGAAGAAGTAGAGTGAAAGTAGTACATTATTATTACTACACCGACTCCTAATACTAAAGTGGATGATTCATTTCAAATTTAAATCAGTTTGATTACTTGTACATCTTTCGTGAACGGAATGTTAGTGCGTGTGCTCTCTCTCTCTGCAGTGCAGTATTATTATTTTTTAAGAAAATAAAATGGATGATGGTAAAAACAAACCATAAGAGTAAAAAAAATCAATGAAACAAGAAATTTATTACTTTTTTGTGTCGATTTAATTACTTTTTCCTTTTCAGCTTTCTTTCTCGATCTCGCTCTCTCTTTCTCATTTTCCCTTTTTCTCTGTTCATTATTTTAAAGGGAAGGTAGAAAAATTATTGGAATGTTTGTGTGTAGAAAGTCGTAAAAAATTGTGACAAGGAACAAAAAAGAAGATAATAAATTTTAAAGGCATTAAAACACTAAAGGGACCACACTTGCCACACACAGATGGTGGGCCCCCACTTTTGTAGTATAAATTTGCTATTATTGTTGTTATTACACAGAGAAATCACATCTATAAACGTACTCGTTAAAATTCCAAACTGCTTTTCATTATTATTATTATCTCTTTTGAATGTATTTTTTATTGAGATATATATATTTTATGGGGGAAAATGGGAAAAAATTAGTTTTTTTGAAATAATAAACAAAAAAATAAAGAGACGCTAGTTGAAATTATGATCATTTAATTTGATAAATTTTTAGTGTGTGTTTGGTGCCGGTATGTTTTTTAATGTGCAATTGTAACTACACTAGTTTGTAGATCCGAAACCTTTGTTGCACAAAGTTGTTAAGTTGTTACTACAATAAAAATGATGGTGGGGCAAAGTAGAAATTTTGACTTTTTGCTGATTCACAGTGAAATACACCAAAAACATTATTGGCAGTTATTTATTTAC
>JAHZNC010000157.1:0-12031 GCA_027744095.1 Zhuqinia jingwanae
ATCGAATATGACATCTAGTTAATTGTAGTACGAAGGCCATAACGACTGCCATTACGTGGGTTTATTATATTATTATTCATCAATATATGTAATATTCATGTCTTATCCCCGTCCATATAATACAATTTATTACTTATCCTGCAAGTTTTATTGTATTTGTCATGTAGGCATTCTATCATATCATGATCATAATTTACTTTTTCCAATGTGATAATCGTAATTACGTAATACGACCATTTTTGAATTTCTGAACACGATTTTATTGTATCGTTTAAGCGTTTTTATCAAAAAGTACAAACTTATATCAAGTAGTGTGAGCCCATATACTGCATTTCTGAAAGCGTTTACGGCATATGGTTAATAAAATTAACTGAAGCTAACTATACCTACTTTCATCTGGCTGGATACCTAAAAAATGTCAATGGAATTTTATGCTATAACACTATAAACTACGATTTATATTAAAGTAAAAGGTAAACCTTATATAACAATTTAATAATAGCTTTTGTCAAAGATTATAAAAAAACTAAAAAAAGATTAAAATTAAATAGGCATAAACTTAAACTTTATATTATAAGGACAACTTTCTCTTTTCTTTTCTAAACCACAGGCCAGGGTAAACCAAAGAGATCCCGAATTTCACGGGGAGTTTTCCCCATCACCCTGTTAACCACCTCTACACCGGTAACATCCATAAGTCCCTTGATATCCAGGTAGTCGGCAGCCTAGAAAAAATACATTTTTTTATTGTTGTTACTGGAGGCATGAATGTAACCACGCATTATCATACTATTTAATCATTTAAACTTGGGACTTACTCTGGAAAGCGCAAACAACGTTTCATTATCAACTTGAAAGAATTTTTCATCCCAGTCACTCATTTTATTGCCGTTGTTTTGCGTGGGAGGATGACGGTCATCCTAGTAATTCCAACAAAAGAAATTATTTTGAACTTGAAAATGGTTCATTTGAAGATTATTATAAATTTTACGCTTTGATCAAAAAACATAAATATTACCTGGTGGTGAGCTGTCCATTTTACCACCTTTTTCAGGATTTTTCCAGTTATATTTCCCAGTGGAATCACCTTCTCTTTTTGTTCCTTTTCAATATTTTTCAGCTTTGCCTTTATTGTTGTTGATAGTATCGCCACATTCATGTCAACAGTGAGCTCCAGATCATCGGAGCTTTTGAGTTTAATACTATTTGTCATCTTGGTTTTGGACTTGGGAGCTGTAAAAAATATCAAAATGAAAAAATACAACCAAATAAAGTGTTAAGCCAAATAGCGATCTCGGGAGTTGGGAATTAAAACCATTAGCATTACTGATTAATCTAATTTCTCCCCACCCGCAATAAATACCTTCATCAACAATTAAATTAGGACGAACTTTTTTCCACTTTTCATACAAGCATTTAGGTTTAGAATAGAAGTGGAAAATAATTTCTTACATTTTTTAGATTGTTGAGGAGACATATCAGGACCTTGTGCGATGTCTGACCTCTTGACATCATTTATTATTAATGAGGGAGGATTTTCCGTTTTCAGTCCTTGTTGTACGTTATCCCTCACTTCATCATCATCATTACTAGAAGCGTCAACCACATCCTCCTCAACATCATCTTGGTGCAGGTCATTATTAGCGCTGGAGATATCCTCCTCCGTGACAACTTGTTGTTTGGGATCGTCATTGCTCTCTTCGGAAATGTCAAGCTCCATTTTAACCACACGAACTACCTGTTGTGCCCTTTCCCTCTCTTCTTCAGAGTCACTGCTGTCGCTAGAAGAGTCACTACTTGACGTACTCTGGTTCTTTTCACTTTTTACGATGGGTTGATGATCACTGGAGGAAGTTTTGGCTACAACGCCCGGTTCAACTTTAATTTTTCCCTCTAATGGCTCCAACTTTACTTTTCCAGCAGCTTGATTTACGACAATGTCATAAGGACCAATGACATTCCTCGAGCGAGCAAATAATTTGCGTTGCCGTTTTTCTATTTCATCCTGGCGCAGGTTAATAGAAACTTGTGGTTTTTCTTTGGGTTTTGGTCGGCACTTTCTTTCACGTCTTTCCATGGCGTCAGCTTGGATTGTAAATTTACAAAACTTAACGATAATTATTTTTATGATGCAGCACACGTTTCACCACCCTTATTTAAAAAAAAAAATTGTTCATAACAAAAGCTGAGACACAAATGGAGTTGACCAACTTGTTTTGTGTATGCGTGAAAAACATTGAGCTTTTAAATGTTCTTTTTATCACGATATCATAATATCATGACTTATGTCCCTATCCTGTACGTATGAATTCAACAGATGAGATGATGAAGCATGACCATGAATGAACGACATGCTTTAATGTGCTCTGATAAACAAAACATTTGGGGAAGCAAAGCAGATCACATTTCTGTTCTTCTCGCTGGAGTTCGAGTGTTCTTGTTATTTGTGAAGAAAACAACCTGCAACCTGTTGTGAACGGCATCATAATTTTGGTGGTATGATTGATCATGAGCGTGTTGACAAATCTGATGAAACAGCAAAAGCAAGATGGGTAAAAAAGTGGGCAAATGCAAAACGGTAGGTTGCTATAAAACGGCAAAATTACACAAGTTGTTGTAATCTATATACATATATTTAGTATTAATAAGTTGTATTATTTTGAAGTACGTAAAATTTAAAACAAGTTTGTTGCTTGTTTACCTCGTTTCATTTTGACTTCATACTTATTCGACAAGTTGTTGTAATCTATATATATTTAGTATTAATAAGTTGTATTATTTTGAAGTACGTAAAATTTAAAACAAGTTTGTTGCTTGTTTACCTCGTTTCATTTTGACTTCATACTTATTCGATACGAAATAAATAAAATCATGTAGTTAGCCAGGAAAGCAAAAAATCAGTAACTGATACAAAATTTGGCTAATGTCAGAACTTCATACTTTTGTAATACTGTTTTTGTGCATATTTTTAATGTCCGTTTATCTAATAGTTAGACCACCGAGATTTTAACCTATTTTATCCCTCGGTGTTAATGGGTAAAATCAGGCTTAACTAGTTGAAGGAAAAAGTTAATTGAATTGTCAATTAACAATTAACGAGTCCAGATTTAATTTAATTCAATTAACAATTAAATTAACAATCCCCTGTCTGAACAATTAATTTTTAAATGTACAACACCTTCAATTAACCATTAACAATTAAATTAATTGTTAATTGAATTAACCAAATTAAATTATTAATCCTTCAACTAGTTAACCCTGGGTAAAATAAAGTGGACCAAATCCATCCATCAAGTCTGGTCCTAATTTGTGTATGTTGAGCATCTTTTGGACGTGCAAAGTATTTCAATACCGGGAAGGATATACAAGCACAAAAATAATGAATAGATCGTACCACAAAAATTTACAATAGGAAAAAAACGCTACAAGCAGTTCAGGGACATTGTTTTGTTTTTCAAAGGGGCTTGACCTCTTCTCAATGGACTTGATGGTGGGTGTTCTCCCAAACATTTCTTTTTCTTCTTCTAATAATGTCGCTATTCACTAGCTCCCTAGTCATAAAATTCATGATGGCTCAATTCAATTCATCAATCTTTGTTTTTTTGTTTGTTGTTGTTAGCATGTCCTTGTGATTGCCTTTCTCGCACCTAACACAAGTTTAAAGTAGTTCTAAAAATGGAATCAAACAAAACTAACTTTAATTTTTTTGACGTTTTCATTGTTATTGTAGAGTCATTTCATTTTATTAAGTATATACATGTTTATTTTTAAGCATACGCTAACCGACCGGTATTGAAGGGAAGCTAAAAATACAACTCCCAAGCTTCTTTAATCGATGTACCTATCTACATATAATTTAAGCTGCTTAGTTGTTGAGCAAGGAAGATAAATACCTTTTTTTTTCGAGTAAACAACCTGAGCAAATCATAATATTCTAGTTTTAATCTCACTGCTCCAAACCCAAACCCATGTAGCAATAGTGCGGCGTATAATATTGAGAAAGATATAGATTCAATGTTGATTAAAAAAAATAAAGCAAGGCATGCATTTTAAGTTCACCAGGTAAGCCGCCGACAGACAGGCTTATTCGTTACCCGGTTCTCTTTATCCTTCCTGTAAAAGGGTTGAAAGCTTAAAAATGACAAACAAACATTCTCATCAAATTCAAATGCTCCTTATTAAAAACGGGTTTAAAGTTCAAATGCAGCTGAAAAAAAAACATTATAACAGAACAGGTATTAATGCTCGCTTGGTTACAACCATAAAACCGAACAATTTTTTTACTGAGATCATCATTCATGAAACGTGACTTGAGGAAATAGCAATCCCAAATTGATTTTAAAAAAAGATTAAAAATAAGCAATCATGAAGAATTTTAAAGTTCCAATTTCTCAGTTACTTTTCGCGTTGAGCATTTTACTGTGCATGTTGCTAGTGCTGGATTTACCATGTACTCAAGCCGAAACCATTTTTTGTCCTTGGTTTTGTGGAAACGAGATTGAAGACAGCGAGGTTTGTGGAGAAATCGAGGGTCAGAGACAAACCTACCGCAATCAGTGCGAGCTGGATTGCTATATTATGCAGTATAAAAGGTGGCATGGAGGTAAAAAAAAAACTTTTTTCTTTGTTTTGTGAATTATTACGGGATTTCAAAATTAGTTTGTTGCTTAAAAGCTTTGGGATGGACGATGTTAAAATTCAAGGATATCGAAATGGATCTCAATTAGCTCAAAAAAATAAGTTTGCAATTTACAGCTGAATGCATTTTAAACTCAGCATTGTTGTTCGTCAATCTTCATTATATTTTAACTAAAAAATACACTTTTTGTGAACACATTGATTTTTTAATCATGATTTTGTTGTGATGCAATATATTTTTGGTTTGTATAAAAATATTTTTGTGAAAAATTTCCGTAAAATAAAACAATTTTAAGATTTTAAGATTTTTTTTGACAAAATATTTGACATTTACATTGTTTGATGTGCATATGAAAAAATCCATTCAAAAGTTAGAACTTATAGTTATTTGGTATACTGACAATGCCATTTTCTGGTATTTTGGTTTAGAGAATGTTTGAAAATAAAACGGTGTAAATTCATAACTACTGTATCCTTTTCTTAATGCGTGCTCCTACTTGGTTAAAAAAAGCAATTACTTTCAATGCAACTCAATTGTTCCAGTTCTCTTCATCTCCACATCAAATTATTTTCTTACATGACCCCATTTTTTAAAAAGTTGTCACCATCAATAACAATATGTGTGCATTTATTTTCTATTTTATTGCCGTTTCTTGTGGAGACATTTTTGTACCGAATGAAAGCTTAGTACGAAACCGACAGGCACTGTCACTGTCACTGTACAAAAGAGAAATGAAAAGTGTAAGTGAGCAGGCAATCACGAAAAGAAAGTATCCTGCAATGAAACCAGTAATGTTTTATTGTAGAACATTTTATGGGTAAATTAAAAATCTTGTCGCAATGAATATTAATTTTAATTTAAAAAACATAGTTTAAAGAACAATGCATGTTGAAATCATCATTTTTGGGCTTATAACATGGCAACATTAAATGTTGGCCTGGAAATTTATTTGAATTTCAAATTTAGAAATAATCAAGAAACGGAAAATATATAATCTGAATCAAAATAATTATATACAACACGATCCCATACAGAACAAAAAATAACACAAAAGATGTAACGAGGAATTTGTTTACCCATTTCTTTTTTTGCGTTGAACTTGACTCACTATGTTTTTTAATATAAAAAAAGTCTGAACGTAGCCAACCATCGCTACCACATACAAAAAGAATCTAATTTATTTTAATGAATGGAGAGCACGAATGCAGCGAATCCACGAAATTCCTTAAAGCAAATAATAAACCTAGTGTCCTGGGATCGTGCGAGATAATTCATGGCAAATTACAAAAATGCAATAATATAGTCAACAGTAGCACCGTTAGCGGCCCATCAGCATACACATACCAAAACCAAGTACATACGCAGCCACAAATAAATCAACCTATCAATAATACGACATTTTTTATAGTCATGATATGATCAAGGTGGAATAAAGATGGTCAATGTCAATGCATCATCAAAATGGTTTACTCGTTTCTTTATTTACATGCCATTTCATTGCAATTCCAAAAAAAAACAGCAAAATACAAAAAATACAATTAGTGATGAGATGCTTGATACACGGAAATGCTCATTATTTGCCACTTTCAAGTTATAAAATGATACATGAAAAATGCCTTCTTCTTCTTCACGTTAGCATGTTGATCTGTCTGTTCCACCATCATCGACATTCAACTCTTAATTTTTGTTTTCCTTTTTATTCACAAAATGAAGTTGTACAGTGGAAGATACATAGGTCAAACAAGTATATTTTTCAACATTATTAAATCATACAATTTGTAGTGAAACTATTTTGACTTTCAACTTTAACTGTTGTGGTCATATTTTAAAGTAAGGATCAACAGTACATGAAGGTTTTAAAATAAATAATGGCAACAAACTACATCTTCATTGTGTTGTTGTTGTGTTTGGTGGCGTTGTCTACGGCAAGGCGAAGACTTATTTTGACTTCCCCACCGGTCACCGATTGGGGGGAATGGGGAAATTTTGAGCATTGCTCTACTGGAACTTACGCACAAGGGTTTCAACTAAAAACCCTTAGCAATCTACGGAGATGGAACTTTTTGACGTATATGTTGGACGATACCTCCCTAAACGGCATTCGTATTTTTTGTGGCAACCCAACAAGGCCAGTTACCAGAAAGCTCACAAGTACACAAGGAGATGAAGGCAAATGGGGGAAAGTGTTCAGTTGCTTTCCAGGGGTTTTGACTGGATTTCAACTGCGTGCACAAAGTTATGTTGGTGGCGCAGAGTGGCTGAAACCTGAAGAGGTTTACACACTTTTTTATAAACCACAACGGTAAGATTTTGTGACAAGGCTCTTGGCAAGTTATTCTTGATACGTGACACGTGAAAACTTTTTTTTAAACAAATAAACCTCTCACACAAATAATTATTTATAAAAAAATCAAAAATTGACTTTAAATGTTTGACAGAGATGATACAGCTACAAATAACATCAGATTTTGGTGCAGCAATTCAGCTGACCCAAATTACTACCTTGAAGGGGACGGTAATGGTTGGGGGGACTGGAGTACTGCTCAGCATTGTACCGAAACACAAGCTATTTGTGGAATTCGGACGCAAGTGGAAGCATATCAATACAGGGGTGAGCGCCTACATTATATATTGCTTTGAATTATTATTAAGTTTGTGATTATAATATGTACATAGCTAAATTTTAAGTTTGTTTATAAATTTACGTAGATGATGACACGGCGCTAAACAATGTCTCGTTTGAATGCTGTGAATACCAGGGAAGAAAAGTTGAGAGGTTTATGCGGTCATTTTTTCCTGAAAAATGAAAGCACCTTCCAAATCAACGGGAAAACAACTAAAATTGGATGGAAACCGTTTCATTAAAATACAACTTAATTGAAAGATCATTTGATTGCATGTGAATTATTGCCATTTATAATCCTATATAATGTTGAAATAATACGAGTTTGGCTTTATCGATCAATTTATCAGTTGTGGGCAATTACATAATATTATGCATTAATTCCAACGAACTTGAACATGTAGTACTTATTATTCAATTCGAGTGGTGTGGTATACCCATACACAATAAATAGTTATTATTACGATTACGATCATAAAACAGATGCATGGGTATATAATGGGAGATATATATGTATATTATTAAATTAGACATGACATTTGTGCTTTTACAATGTAGTATAAATGTAACACGTAGTGAAATAAAAATAACCACATTACTGTGGGGACTGGAAATATTTTAGACAAAATCCTGTATTTAAAGCATCAGCTTGTGCGTCAGAAGGTGGTGGTGGCAATTCAAATTCGTTGAAGTGAACTTGCAAGTTAAAAGGCTGAGACGAAGCTGCAATCACAAAAATTTAAGAATTCGCCATAAAATGATCATATCTCAACTTTCCTTTTCAATATAATCAATTATTTTCAAGGACTCGCTTACTTGACACGCTCGCTGGGAACTGACTTCCACAGTGCTTGTTTTCTCCGGAAACCAAAACCCAGTCGAGACTACATTCATCCCCGAAAACGGGAGTACCAACCGCATCACCTCCAGGATTTAGGGAAGGTGGACCTCCGGAAATTATAAAGTCGGTTGTTGTTTCTGGATTTGTTCCACATGCTTCCCAAGTAATATTTTGCATTCCTTCTTGAGTCCGCACACAGATCCCATAGTCTTGATTGTTGAGCTGAACTCGGTTGTTGTAGTTGAAGGATTGAACCATGCCTGTCGGTGTAGTAAAGTATTGTAAACATCCAGCTGGAGCTAATTGAGATAAATAATTCATGAAACCAAATTTTAGTTAACTGACAAGTTTTATCGTTTTGTCTACCTCATCAATACTCCAAAATTAGTGCTTACCTCTGTTGAGAGAATCACATCCTAACATGACGAATGAGATATTCCAACCTTGTGACGATTTATTTTGCATGGACACAAGCAATTCGATAGAATCATTTGCATATTCCAGATACACTGTTATGAAGTATCAGAAAATTTGTTACTGACTTTTATTCCAGAATATGGTCTTAAATTATATTTTTTTGTAATTACTATGCTGTCCGGAGATATCTCCACATAAAGGTCCTTCAATGCTATTTAATGCCCCATGAATTATCAAAGTATGAGTGTTACAATCGCCAAATGTTGGAGCATCACCTTGATCAAGGATGAAGTCGTTAAAATCCACACGAAGCTGACAGGTGCCATTTAGCCTTGGAATAGAATAACTAAACCGGTCTGTAAAAATTCCACATTTAATTCCGTTACTTACTATGTTTGTTTCCAATTAAATTTAAATCATTTAAAATATACTACATGGTAATATTAATAGAATATTGAACGTATATCTCACATCCTCTTGGATCATACGGAAACTGGCTGCAAATATAGAAACGAATTTAAAATACATTTTAGAAAACAATCAATTGCTGTGGTGCCGTGTGTGAAAATATATTAAATTAATTACCTGGCAGAAAATTGGTGACTAAATTTTTCAGTGGTGACCTCAATTAACATGTCCGCGGCAAATGATGATGTTACACCGGTGCAAAGAAATATGCCAAGTGTTAGCAAAACAATGTTTTCAATTTTTTTAAATCCCATTTTTGGACTGTTTCTCGTAAAATGGTGCTATTAAAATCGACTTGACTGATAATCCAATCCCTGCAGATTGAATAGCAACTGTTGCTGGTGCATATCAGCACGGAAGATTTTATAGACCCCAAATGCTGAATTAATCAGTTTATCGTTGGTAATCATAAAAACAAAAGTGTAACGAAAGAGAAAAAAAAGGCAAGTATAAGTGCGGTATCATCAAGACTTTAATCGTACACAAACTGGACTGGAGCATGTTAAATTCATAAGCCTGCCAATAAATATGTTCCAGCTAATCCTGTTTTTCATACAATTAAAACGGGTTGTCTATTATACTAATTATTGTGAATACTTCAGCTTCTCCAAAGTAGCTTACCTATCCAAGTATGAATTATTTTTTTAGTGAAATTTTCGATTTCATATGTATCATTTGTTCGTTGTAAAATATGTATTCATAAAGTTTAAAATATAAACGTTAAAAAATACACAGCTTAACAAAACAGTTTGTCCTTGTCGCGAACTTGGGCTACATTCGGGTACGATAGTATCAAGAGTCGGTATTTGCCTTGTAGTAAATACTGTTAATAAATTACTTTAATCCATTGTTTACAGTAAAAGGGAGAATGGAATTTTGAACCAGGCTTCTGATCTTGTTTTATCTAACACACAATACATGCAGTAAAAAATTTCATATTTGTTAATTTCACATTTTAATATATATGTTATATATAATATGTTACTTGACTAAAGAAAAGGCATAATCCTTTACAAGTTGAACTAACTTAAAAAAAAAAAAAGTTTAGCATTTGCTGTCTCGTTATTAATTTATAGTCCTAATGTGCATTAGAGAAATCAAAGATTCATTCAAGTGATAAGCTTCTCAGGGATGTCTTTGAATTTAGCAAAATGGTTTTCATGCAAAGTTTCCCATATAATCTATGATTTTTGGAGTGCCCGTTTACTCAATTATGCACATTATCTAAAAGTTTCAAGTTACATTCAAATATTACGTCCAAATATTGAATATGAAGACATTTGAGAAAACCGTTCTAAAGATATCGTGGTGACAGACGGACGGACAAGTTCAAAGGCAACGGGTTGCTGAAATGATGCAAAATGATCTAAATTAAAAAAAAAAATTATAAAACATTATCATGCATTATCCATGATCCTGTAAATACATTTAGTTTCGTTTGCCCGTTAATGTTGGTAATTGCATTTTAACCAACAAACATTCCTAAACATTTCAAAAAATCAAGTCAAAGTTATTCACACAATATTTTGGTATATCTTTATCACGGAAAAATACTTGAATGGTGTTTGTACAACCCTGAAATCCAGATATGTATGCACAGGTGGAATTTTGTAGTTTGATTACATTTTTTAAACGCTTGTATGAAAGTCAAATTTATATTTTAAAAAGTTTGAGTTATGCTATAATACTTTAATCATCCATTTTTGCTGGCACATTTTCGCTTTAGAAACAGAATCGATTAAATGAAATATTTTTGCTGATCACGCATTGCATATATTTACGCAAAAAATGAACACTTTATTTCAATCATGCCGATTTTCAGTTATCAAAATGACAATGGAATTGCAAATCATTACGGCTATTACCGTGTTAACCCGTGTTTCGGGATACCATTATATTTCACCGGCCTCCTCCGGTTTTCTGGAACCCTCTTCAAATATTCAGAGAAGGTGCGGTGAGACAATGACAAAATTGCAAGGTCACATCACATACAAACCTTATGAATCCCTACAACCAAATGAAAGATGTGTGTGGACTGTTAGATATCCAAGGGCAACTTCATTTATTGTAAACGTGAATAGCATTGGACTTCCTGGTTCTTTGATAATCACCGGCTTGGGCAGGCAACATTCCCGACAATACACAGTTCCGTAAGCGATACTAATAATAATAATCATACTCGCATATTTAAAATTAAAACCTTTGGTACGAAAAGTTTAAGCAAAAAGTTCATTGATTTAAGGGACAAGTCGGGATCATGGATTATTCCAAACAGTAATGTGCTTGTCCTGACATTTTACACCGGTGCTAGTGTTAACGGTAGTAATGCCAGAGGTTTTAACCTCGACTACGTAGCACGCACTTATGACTCCTCTCAAGGAGCGAGTGATGATTCTGCGGATGTACTTCTTGGAGGGGAACTTGGCCAAGTTCGACATCCCCGTATTATGGGAGAAAGATATAACAACAAGGAACTATCCATTTTCATATATGCCCCAAGGAATGGCGTGTGGCAGGAAGATGTCAGCGTTGACGTTATTTTCGGAGAAATCGGTTTGGAAAAATGCTGTGATTTTATAGTTGTGTATAATTTTGATCAATTTGCTAGCACCGGTTACAAATGGCGACAGCTGGGCGAGTAAGTTTAATTTTTTTAGAGCTAATAAAATATATAAATTATGAAAGCGTATTTGTTGAATTTATATTTTTATTATTTAGAATCAGAGGAGGAAGTGAAGCGAAATTTATCAGGAGCAATGATTTGTTGATGTTTGTATTCCAAAGTGATATTGCTGTACAGGATCATGGGTTTTATTTAACGTACTTCCAATCCAAATGTTGAAAACTGGTTGACTATACTACTATGAAAATTGATTTTATTATCTCTTGTCCAATATAATAGCATAGCCAACTGTATAATATAGGCCGGCCACTATTTTCATGCAATTTTATCTGGTGGTAATAAGGGGAACTACCAAATACATGTCAGTTAAATACGGGTTCGAACCTTTGTGCTTGTCAGGCAGCGCCAAAATTGCAAGTA
>JAHZNC010000158.1:0-20002 GCA_027744095.1 Zhuqinia jingwanae
GCAAAAATATACACCACATGACCAACTAAGTTCAACAACAGCAGTCACAGTGCTTCAATCCATCCATCCATTCTACATGTTACAAACACCGGTTTTTTTGTATGTGTGGTAAAACGAGAACAGTAGCAGCACACAATCACACACACACACACATATAGGCTCATATTTTTTTCTTTCTACTCAGAAAAACTGCCACCAGAACAAACAAAAAAATACATATATATTATGTGTATGAACTATGTAGAGGCAAAGTAGTTAGCACATGCAATGGCAATGAACAAAAAAAAGTACCTAAAACATATATATTATTTTTCACTGGTAAACCTTTTGGGTAGTAAATACATTTGGTAAAAGCAGTGGTCTCTCTCTCTCTCTGTTGCTGTTCAACAAGATGAAAAACTTTGGTGGAAAGAAAGTTTCTTCTGGTTCAAGCTTCTCTATATATATATATTATATGTATGTATGAGGAAGAGTTGGGTTACACACCACCATCGTCACCGTGCAGCGAGTAAAGTAGTAAAAGCAAAATAAACAACAATATTTTTTCTTTCTGTTTTTTTTCTGTTTTAATGGTACCAAATGAGTGTGTATATTTTTCTTAGTTTTTTTAAGTAGATGGATGGATGGAAGTATAATGCTTGTACTATGTGTGTGTGTGCTGCCTGCATTCATGCCTATTTTTAGTATGTCATAATGAGAGAAAAGGAAGATGAAGATGAGAAAAAAATAAAAGGCTTTTATCTTCCGTGTAGCAGTACTTAGAAAAAAATACATACCTACATGCTAAATACATATATATAACATCTTATAGATATTATTATACCACCTATTTACCTACACGCAGATTTTTCATATACTCAACTTGGAACAAGCTATAATCTATAATGTGTAATAGAAGTGGTGGTTTTTTCAGGAGGATGAATGCTTTATTATGGAAAAATGGAGAGAGAGAGGAGAGAGAAAGAAAGGAAAAGAAAGTATAGTTATATAGCAAAGAACAATGACGGTACACATGTCGAAGAAAAAAACCAAGAGAGAGAGAGAGAGGAAAAAAATCTTTACTCCTGGAAAGTGAGTATTTTGGATGTATTTATGAGGAAGAAAAGAGGAAGGTAGCTATATATACAATATCTCTATGTAGGTTTATGTATGTTACATTTTGTAAGGAGTAAAGTTATAGTGAAGAAGCAAAAGCTGGTGGTGGTGGAAGCATTTTTTGTGTATTTTCTGTGCAGAGTAGACGTGGGCGCAAGAGCATGTGCATGCGCTACTCGGTGTCGGTGACTGACTTGACTAACTTGAGTATAGCGAGTGAGTTGGTGGAAAGTGAGTGTTGCTGCCTCTCTACTTTTGTACTTCTGCTGCTGCTGCTGCTGTTGTTGATGTTGGCGTGGTGGTGGATGGATGGATATATGGATAAAAAAATATGTGTGTATTTAGAGTGGAGGGTATGGTGGTGTTGCTCCTTCTTCTTCCTCCTTTTACATACATTTCTTCTCTCTCTCTCTCTCTTCACTCTCTGCTGCTGCTGCTGCTGGCTGACTTGTTTTTCTCTCTCCCTTTTCGGTTTGGCATGAGTGTAAATCCCTACACACGTATAATACATTATCTTTTTCTACTAAAGGTGAATGCTGAACACTGTGAACAGAGTTCCAAATAACAGCAGAGCAGAGCGGCAGTGGTGGTAGTAGTAGTAGTAGTAGTGGAAGCAGCTCACAACTTACAAAACTCAAGTGGCATTAGAGTAGGCATGTAGACATGCAGTATAGTTTTTAGAGAGAAATGGAAGGAATACACCAAAAAAATGTACATTTTGTAAGTAGTCTCATTTGCCTTGCTGCTGCTATATACTACATATACACCCAGATAGCTGTGGAGAGATAGATAGATAGAAAAAGAGAAATACTCGTTCGAGACGAGACGAACATCGTGATGGTATGGTAGAGAGAGAGAGAGAGAGAGAGAGAGGTATTATCATCCTCCTCTCATTCCTCATCCTGTCTTTTCCTTCCATAGAGGTTAGGTTAGATACATAGCTCTGGCGAGCATATTTTCCAAAATACTTCACAAGTCTATATTCTTCCAACCATTCCACCACCAACCATCACCACTACTACTACTGCTGCTTCTGCTACTTCTATCGCCGCCACCACCACCACCACCGCCACTGCCTTTCTACTCTAGCTCGATGTCTTCTTCGTTGTCGTCGTCATCGCCATTCTCATCATCATCGCAGCAATAGAACAGAACGGAAAAGCAGCAACATCACACACAGAGCAGCAGTAAAAAAAGGGAAAGTTCATCGGACAACCTCAGTCAGTCACAGTCTCATCTTTTCTTTCTCTCCTATCACTCTACTCTCTCTCTCCAGTGCTTCTTTCTTCTACTCTTTACTCTACACACTATACTTACCATTACCACTGCTGCTTCTGCTGCTCCCTCTCAGCCAAAACCAACCCATGTCATCTTTCTTTTTTTACTCTCTCTCTCTCTCTTTGCTGAGCTGCTGCTCGTGTGTGTGTCTGTGTGCTACTACTCTTCCATTCTTCTTATTATGTAACATATTATACACGATTGTACTGTTGTGTGGTCCCAGTCAAGTCTGTGTTGTTGCTCTCTTCTTCTTCTTTCTTTCTCTTCCTTTTTCTCCCACCAAACCAAATATATTTTCCTACCTACTTGCTCTTCTCCTTTACTATCTATTTGCCTGTCTGCCTGTGTCGTTGGTTTTCTCTTGTGCTGCTGCTGCTGCCACTGTTTTTCCTTCTTCTACTTTCCCTTCTATCTATCACATCATATACATATTATTATTGCCATCATCATCTTGTTTTTATAGTCTTCACTGTTATTACTACCGCCCTACACTTCGCAATTTTTTTTTCTTACTTTACTTTCTTTATAGATTTACTATCATTAGTGTCTTGTGTGTGCCTTGTCTTCTTCTCCACTGCCAACATTTGTCTTTTTTTCTCTCAGTGCTCAAATCATTTCCTTTTTTTATTACCGGACGACACATTTCCACTAGTTTTCTATTTTCTTCGACAAATCCAGTCAGTTTATCTATCCATCTCCCTTTTTTCCCTACATTTATTATTATTAAGTTTTATCCTTCTTCCTGTGCACTTTTTGCTTGATAATAATAATAATAATATATTCTCTTTACGTTTTTCTACTATCAATTACCACATTGCTATATAGTTGTCTTCTTCTCCTCTCTTTGTATATCTACTTCTTCTTCTTCTTGCAAAAGTATCGATGTCGTTATTATTGTTGTTGTTTGTTCTTGTTGCTGCTGCTCCTGCTACTGTTGTTGTTCTTGTCGTTGTTGCTGCCAAAAATATCTGTCTATCTATCTCTATCTCTAAAACTCTGAGCCAGTGACTGTTTTATATTCTATTCTTCTGTCGTCTCCTGCCAAGAATTCAGAATACACCAGCCACCACCACTACCACTACCACTACCACCACCAGAATAATAATAATAATAATAACCTGACTTCTTCTGTCTGTCTCCTATCGAACAGCATGTTCTCTGTCTTTCTCTCTTCTTCTGTCTTGTATAAATGTTCTCTCTGTTTTGTCGTTTGTTGTTGTTGTTGCATCTGTGTATATATTTTTAAGAAGGTTATTTTTTCAGCAGAGGAGATGAGATGAAGGGAGAAGAGAAAGAAAAGGGGAGTGCAGTCAGAGAGAGAGAGAGTGAAGACAGACATATAAAACTTTTTTTTACTTCTGTGGAGCAAGATAACAGTAATAATTGTCAACTCCTGTCGTTGTTCGTCTTCTTGATCTTTGACTTGATCTACACTTGACCACCAATCAACGCAAATCTACACAGACAGAAAAATAAGACTCAATAAAACGAAACAACATTAAACATCCAGAAAATAAATTATTATTTTATTCTACTTTCTTCTTTTATCGTCCGTCGCTGTCGTCGGCTTCTTGTCTGACGTCTTTTAATGGACAACTACCATAAGTACATTTTGATACTCTCTCTTTCTCTCTCTCGACTCCTCCCTAAAAACCTAAACAGATTAAAAGAACAGATAAGAAAAACATTTATTCACTCAGTACAACAAAGAATGCAACGAACTTCTGGACATTTTTTAAATATCAGTACAAGAACTATTCACTCACAATACTTTTTTTGTGCATTTAAGTTAAGTTGATAAACTGATGTCAATAACAGGCAGTAACAAACCTATTCATCAAGTTGGCTAAATTGAAAGAACTAAAAAAAATAAACTTCGTCAAATTCGGCATTGTCGTCACAATTTTTGGAGCAACTTTTCTCAGCATCTTCTTCATTTCATCAATCGCCGGTCGCTCCTCCTCCTCCGTCCATCATTATCGTAGCATCGGTAATCGGACAATAAAGTTGGTGAGTACACTAAATATTTGATAAATACATAGTTTAACAATACATCATTTTCCTAGTTTTCAACCCACACCTTGTTATTTCCCAACAAAAAATTGAATTGTTACAAACAAATGATAGCACATCACACACGCAGAGCATATAATTGATATGAAAAAAACCCATATCAAATTGCAAAACAATCAAATTATTACTTTTTTTCTGGTAGCACGAAAAAAAACTAAAAAACACTCAAAACCTATAATCTTGTTTTTTGTTTTCACTTTCCATTTCCAAGTACCAACCTTTTTTGTTCAGCCTCTCAGCAGCTGATATCATCATGTTAAATTATGAAACATGTGTAATGAAACATGTGTAATGCGTACATACTTTTGACAGCTTACAAAAAAAGTTTAAAAAAGGAAAGATAATTAATGGCAATGACAGTACGTGCCGTGTTGACTTGAGTTTCTTGACAAATTATTATTTCATTTCCCACCACCGCCATCATGTATGCCACCTTTGAACATTGAATTTCGTATTAAGCTATTAAGGAAGTAGAGGGAACATAAAATATCACTCTCACTCACACACAAGCTTATATACTGTACTGCTCCTGCTGTTGTTAGCTAAATAAACTTTATGATCAATTGAATAATTAATTTGAAGCACTCATCAACACCACTCCTCTGTCCGACTACCACCATCATCATCATCATCATCATCCCACCCACACGCCACATATTAATATTAAATTTTAATGAGCTACACTGCTGCTGCTAGTAGCTCACAACACAATCAGTCCTGTTTCGCGCTGAGTCAAAATTGGAATACAAGAAGGAGGTGAGATTATGATAATGATGATGGTGGAAAATTACAGAGAAAGGATGTTTCAAAAAACATTCCCCCTTTTTTATCCATTTCTAAATCAAGAATATTAAAATAATAATAGTAATAATAATAATAATAATAATGTATAATATGCGGTAGTAGTAGAACTGTCCAACAGAAATATTTACATTTTTACCATTCATTAGATTATATTTAGGCTTCATTTATCTACTTTGTTTTACACACTCAATCATGTGTAAATATTGTTATCATGCTGAAAATCCTCATGGTCAATGCAGCAGAGCGTTAGAAAAACAAAGCTGTAGTGATGGTAGTTGTTTTTGTAATACTATTTTCTTTTCTTATTGGATTACATTACAAAATTCCATGTTTTTTCTTGTCAATTTACCTTTTACACCCAACTAAGCACAACACACACAGACAGCTTATAAGTTTTTTTCTGTATACAATAAAAGCAATAGAAATAAATGCGGGCAGAAATGTACATGCATAGACACAAGTTATAAATTATACCGCACATTTTTTTATTTTATTTTCTGGGGGATATTATAGTACGAAATCGTCTGAGTTAGTTTTTCCCTCTCTCTCTCTCGCTCTCGGTTTTCATATAAATTTTTTCCTTGTGTGTGTGAGAGAGAGCTTGTGTAAGTTGACGAACACGCTATTTTACCGTTATTGATTGCTACTAATTCAGGAAATGAATATTTCATGACGTCCTCGTGTCTCTCTGCTCTCTCCTGCGTTGTTTGTACCACCACCTCCGCCACTACCACTCTCGCTACGAAAAGGGAGTCCGGGTCGTGTGTTCGTGTGTGTGTGTGTGTTTGAGAGAGTAAAAGAAGTAGTAAGGTCGCTACGCTATGTATGTTTTCTTCTGCTTCTTGAGGATCCCAACTAAAAGTGTAAACGAACATAAAGTTTCGTTCCAGACAAGAAAAGAAAGAAAGAGAAGAAGAAAAGTTTACTAGTTTGAATTTGTCGATCAACCAAAGTAGGGAAGTTGTTGGTTTTGGCTGGTGCAGAACTCTAGAAAAACTTTCTCACTCAAAATATTATTATACCATATCGACAAAGAAAAGTATAAGAAGGAGGAGGAGGAAAAGAAGAAGAAGATGGAACAAGTTAGTTTTTAGTCTATGGACGACCATGATCATCATGATGATTTTGTTGGGGAAAACACTTTTTCTGCATGGAAAGAGTGGGAGTAGTGGAGTTTGTATGTATGTTTTTCTTCCTCCTCTTCTTATTCTCATCTTATATATAAAATATAACTTGTTTTTGCTCCTTTTTCTATAACTTTACTTGTGGTGGTGTGGTCTGATTTGGTGCGATGGTCTTTTTCTTCCTTGTCGTCGACATCGTCGTGTGTGGCATTCTTTTTTCTCTCTCCTTTTATTATTATTATTGTCATTATAAATCATATCGCACATGACTCCACACACACACAGACATACACTCACTGAAAAATTATTTTTTTATACCAGAAAAGAAATCACAAACTGTCTCATCCTATCAGCAAGACGATAAAAAAGAGGACATAAAAAAATTCTATACTATTTTCCTGCTTCTTTTGAAAAATGAACGGAGACGGTGGTGATGATGTAAAAAAGTAGAGTACCTATTCTTTAAACAAATATATAGATATATGTTTTTAGGTGTTAGTGGTATTTTTTAGTGAAGCAGTAGTAGTGGATACGTATGTTTCTCGTTTTAGATGAAAAAAATGTAGACAGATTTACTTTCAATATTTACAATTTTTCTGGTGGAGAGTGTGCACAATGAAGAATAAAAAAGGAAAGTGATATGTGATGAGATGGTGATGACGATAATAAAGTTATGTACTTGTTTGAGTGTATGTGTGTACTCGTTCGTATACACATGATTATTATTATTATTATTAGACTGGGGGAAAAAGTGGTGGTGGCGACGGAAGTACTATTCTTTAAGAGATGGGATTCGGAAGCATTGGAGAAAAAAAATGTTTACTTGGTTATGTTACTACAAGTTGAGAGTAGATGGATTGGATTGGTTTACGTGAAGGATGGATAGAGATACTATCAGCAACTCGTCTCCTCTTCTTCTTTACAACAGTATTGTCAACAACAAATATAATAATATTTTATCTTCCTCTCTCTCCATTTCTCAAGAAAAAAAAATATATTCGTTGTTGTGTGCAAGTTTGTTGGTAAAATGGTAATGGGAAGCAATCGAATCTCTTGTGAAAAGAGTTTGTTCAGTTGACGGAGGAGAGATTGGAAGAAGAAGAAGAAGAAGGAAAATAAGGATGGCGCAGGGAAAGAGAGAGAGAGAAGCAGAAGAAAGAACATGATTTTTATATACTGCATTACTACTACTACTGACGCTACTCCTGCTTCTGTTATCTCTCACTCTTCTCTAAACTCGACAGATTTTCATCCTTCCTCTGACTGCTTCGTTGGCCTGGCTGGTTTTGATCATAAAAATGTAAGCAGAGGAGAAAGAGAGAGAGAGAGAGGAAGGAAAGGAAAGGAAGAAGAAGGAAAAAAGAGAGGATTTCATGCATAAATTCATAAAAAGCCATTAGATTGCTTTTACCGGAGAAGAAAAAAAAACGTATCGTACATACGTATACTTACGTACGTGTGTGCATTCGTAAAAGTTATTATAAAAAAAAGGAGACGCGGAAAAATGGTGTAATCCTTTGAGTCGGTCGGCTTTTCATTTATTCGCCTCTGCTCAAAAAAAATTTTATTGTTAAAAAACGTAGCATCGTTTGAATTTAGGGTAGTATAATTTTTTTTCTTTTTTGCATTGAAAAAAAATTTCTTATACTATTAATTCCATATTACTATTTGTGTACCTGAGTATACACACAATGATAATAGCATGATATATACAGATATGAGGGTGATTCCGGCAGGTGGGTGATGATTTAGAGTGACGACAGATGGAAGGGAACAAATGTGATACTTAAACTCATAATTGGGTTATAAAGGGTCTATCCTCCTACACCAAAAGCTGTATGTTACATGTGAGGGTAAATAATTCTCTCAAGTTCCGGAGATTCAGATCACGTCCACACATACACCATCAACATATTTCCTGGCTTTGCTGGTCGGTCGAGTCGTCGAGGATGAGAGACAAGAAAGGTAGCTAGAAAGAAAGAAAGAGAGAGAGAAAAAACTCGTTGTTGGTGTGCTGGGAGTAGACACATAGAGAAAGCACTTTTTTCTTCTCTTTCTGTTTGCCTATCTGTACTAATGTGAGACTCATATATGTGTATTTTTTATATATATATTTATTTCTCCAGAAAAAAATAGATAGAATTGTGAAGGGAATGAGAGAAAAATGCGAGAAAAGTGAGCAAACAAGTAGTGGAGGTGGATATCATCTCCTCTCTCATTCCTCCATTTCTCTCTCTCTCTCTCTCTCTGCCTTTCTCTCTCTTTTGCTAAGGAACATTTGTTGGCTGTAACAATCTTGTTGAAATAAAAAGGTATCTATATCTTTCTTTCTGGATTGCCGCTTGGTTGCACTGAGAGAGAGAGAGAGAGATGAAGACGTAATAATAATATAAAAAAGATATGAAGCGGTCGGTTTTTTTTGCCAAATCTCATAAAAACTTTTACACACTTGGTTGAAAGTGCACACATGTTATATGTACAAACTAAATATATATAGCTAGTAGTAGGTATATATATACCAACTAAGGGTAAATACATTTTTGTTACATGCGAGAGAAAAAAATGCAATCGCATTATATGATGAATTTAAACTCACACACAGATAGATGGATAAAGTAAAAGAGATAACTATACAGAGAAAAGCAAAAAAAGCAGAGAGAGAGAGTAGTAGAAAATAAATAAAATTCATTCATAATGTATTTATGTATTTTTTTTCGCTCACAGAAGTTATTGGTAGTGAAGTGTAGGATTCCGAAATGGAAAACAGGTTTAAAGCTTCTTCTTTTTTAATGGCGAATGCGAATTGGTGACTTGACTAGGTATAACTTTTAGGTAGGTACATACAATATAATATATTTTTGCTGATGCATGGGTGGCAGTGTTGGTGGCCGCGCCAGTGTGGCACTGGCACTATTTGTGTGTTTTTTTGGTTGCTGCTGTTGGTGTGCTTGTACTACAACCACCTATATACCAACCTCTTTCTCACACAAATATACACAGAAGAAGAAAAACCAACATATTTTCTGGGGAGAAAGGTGTGCTCCTGTTGTATATAGTTTGTTGGGTTTTTTTGTGTGTAGTTGTGTAGTAATAACTGACTTGACTAAGTGGTATACCTGTAGGGGTAGTAGATTCGTCTTATCGATTTGTAAATGTCCATGAAAAAGTAATTCACCTGAGAAGAGAGAGAGAGAGAAAGCAAGTCAGTTTTTTGGTGAGGTAGTAGTGGTAGTGGTGGTGGTAGTAGTAGTATAGTATGTAGTATACATACACAAAAACGACGAAGAATACACAGAAACACGGAGCATAGTAAAGTGAAAGAAAAACTCTTAAAAAGCTTCCAACAAACCAGAGTTAGAGCATGGATCGGGAACGTAATAAAATGAAAGTTTAGCAGCAGCAGCAGCAGTAGTAGCGGTAGAAGCAGAGCATAGGGAGATCTGAGGTCTTTTAAAGCTTAAAACTCTCTCACCAGACCAGCTTGTATTTTTTTGGGGTACATCTTCCACATACACGAGAGAGAGGAAAAAAAAGTCACTTGGTTTGGTTGCTGGTTCTTTTCGAGTCCTACTACTACTTCTACTACTGCTACTACAGAACATGGTTCAACTTACTTGCCTACCAACTTGCATTCTTTTTTTCCGGGAGTATTTTTCTCTTCTTCTTTTTTCATATAAAAAAAGGAACAAAATTTTTTTGTTGCTTCTTTCGAACACAATACTCTGCGAGATAGTCAGCAGCAGAAGAGTTTTCCATGAGATAAAAAAATATAAGTTTTTTTCTTCTGTTCAGTATTATAGAGATAGTATATAAGTATAATATGCAGTGTTGAACTTTTTTCTAAAATAAGCTGTGATGCTGATAGAGTAGTATAAGAATATGTATCTATATTTTTGGGCATATATATTTAGTCGGTCGCTTAGAGAAAGTATCAAGCCAAAAAAAAACTTGTGCCATATATACTACTACTACAACTACAGTAATAATAATAATAATAATAATAATAATAATACAAGGAGTGACTTGAAGAAAGGGAGATAGCAGCAGAAAAAAAAGGCAGAAAAAAAATTGTACAGAGTATATTATTTTGTTGTATCGTCTTTTTCATGAGCAGAAAAAAACGTATATACCCATGTACATGATATGTATATATCCGCTTTAAAATAATAATATATGTATATTCCCGAATTATACATGTACCCATGTATTTTTCATGTATTTTTTATTCGGCTTTAAGCTAAAAGAGCTTCTTCTCCGCTCACTCAATTCATCGTGCATTTTTTCTCTCTTTCTCTCTTTTTCAAAAAAAATTCATTCACTCAAAATGCTCAATGTTCATCTGTTGTACTTATAGGAGTACCTACACAACTACACACTGCTTTGTACTCTCAACCACCACCACCACCATCACCACCAATATTCTTATTAGGTATACACAGAAAAGATTTAGTGTGGTTTTTCCTTTCTTTCCCTCTTCTTCTTCTTCTTCTTCTTTGCTGAGAATCAGATTGACTCTGATTCGATTTGTTAGTTGCATGGCATTTCCCATAATATTGGAATGGAGTATTACCTCCCATTGATTTCCCCTCTGAACCTCTGAGCAATTCTGTGGGGAAATGTCGGAGAAGCAAAGACGCTATATAGGAGAGCACGTCAACTTCCAACAGATACACATACACATAAATGTATATATAAATATATGCCTTTTTTTCGTATGCATATATTATACATGTATATATACATATTTTATTATAATGTTTTCTATTATACAACTTTCAACTAACCTACAACAAAAAAATAAATATATAAATCTTTGTACATCCAACTTTCCATCACACAGCAGTCTTTTCCTTCCATTCCATTTCCACTACATCAACAACAGCCACTACTACTACTACTACATTTTTTTGCGAATATAGAAAGAAAAGTAGAGCCAACTTCAGTGAAAGTAAAACCAGTGTAGAGTAGGTATCCATGCTATAATATTATGTAGCTCTCTCTCTATTTCTGTCTGAATCCGGCTTGGCTTTGGATGGAAACTAAAGAAATAAGAAGGGAAAAAATATATGTATTTGTATATCTATTTCCTGCCATTTTTTATAAAGTTTCTCTCTATCTTTCTGTCTGACTTGACTGTGTGTGTGGTATGGTAGTTCGTCATCATGTTTTTTTCTTGAATAAGAAACGTTGAAGAAGAAAAAAACGAAATGAGAAGATGGATCCCTGTCTCTTATTTAATAGAAATTTATATACCTATTATGTTGAGAGAAAGATAGTCCACCGCCAAAAGTCCGTGCTACTTTCTTGTAAACCTAATAGAATGGGAAAAATGAGAGGAAAAAAAGCTAAAGAGAAAAAATAAAGAAGAGAGAGAAAAAAAAGAATAAAGAAGAGAGAAAAAAAGTGAACGAAAAGGAGTTTTTTCTTCTTCTTCTTTTATTTCTTTTGCATTTTTTTCTTCTTGGATGGTATTTTATTCTTCACGTAATACGTACATATAGAGGAATGGAAATGTATAAATATATTTATTATACACTTCTTCTACACAGTCCATCTTTTTATATACATTTTTTGCTGGTGGTGGTGGTGGTGGTCTGACTGTATTGTGTTCTGTGTGCCAGAATAAGATAAAATAGTTCTGGTGAACAAATAAGGGAGAATAAATGAGGTACTCGATGATAGCTTTTTTTCTTTAAAAAAGAAAAAGAAGTATATATCTTCAGATAATACCTATTTATCTATAATGTTATATTGGAATAATATGTATATATAATCCGTATAATTTACGATTGTAAAATCTTCCTATTTTTTCATATATATATATCAAATGTAGTACATATAAATAATACGTAATGTATCTATAATTGTAATACTTTTCACCAACTTTTGTGCTTATTTCGCTAAAATCCTAATGATCATCGGTGGTGGTATGCATGTATGTATATTCGGACCAAAAGAATAATATACTATTTTTATAAGGTGCTATCTCTCTCTCTTTTGTTAAAAAAAATAGTATTCAAAATTTAAGCAGACATCATATTTTATGATGTTTTAAGCTATTTTACTTCAATAATATATTATGTATGTATATACATATCAAATACGTATCAAATATCATTCCAATTTCTTTCTTTTTTTGCAAAACTGGTACGGATTACATAATAGTAATAATATGTAGTGTTGTCGGTTCCATTTTGTGATGGGGATGAACTTGTACCAGGAAAGAAAGTGATACTATCTCTGAGAACTTGTGACTAGGGACGTTAGTCTGATAAAAAAATAAGATGAAATTTTCAAAGAAATAAAAAAAATGTGCATGGATGTATGAATCACTATTATGTGATGGAATACTTACTTACTTACGAACCTAAGGGAAATACGTTTTTTTGGCTATTGTAAATAAGTAAATATAGTGTGTATATATTGAGGCTTTTCATTGGGAAGCATAAAAGAAAAGCTAATCTATGCAAAAAAAAGAAAAGAATGGATGATGTAATCTGGAATGTGGTTTTCATAGAAAACGCTCATAGCTCACATGACTAAGCATTATTATGTGTGACCAACACTCACCAGCAGATAATCTGTGAAATGGGCAAACGTTATGCCCCGTAAATGGGGCAAGTTATATTGAGAAGAAGAAAAATAAGTAATAATATTTCATCATCATGACGTATCCACACGTAAACTACATTTTTTTCGTCCATTTCCACTTTTTAATAATACAAGTAGCAAAGCATGGCTTTAAAGCATGATGATGATGATAAGAAACTCAATCTGCATTCACCATCATTATTATTATCATCAACATCATCATCAAGAATGAGAGGAAGTCATCAAAAAAATGAATGTGTATATTTTTTTAAATGTAAACTGTTTGGTTCCTCTTAAGTAAATGCAAATAGGAAACTGCGAGGAAAAAAGAGAGAAAAAAATAATAATAAAGTTTTAGTTTTTGGGTGTGGAGTGGATCATGTGAGGAGTTTTTGGTGGAAAATATTAGCCAAAAAATATAAGAGCAAGTTGGAAGTTTAGTAAAAGCAGAAGACGCAGCAGTGGTGGTAAATATTTATATTTGGAGATTAAAACACAACCTTTTGTGACAACCTACAACATGGGTCTCGAGAGTGAATGATGATAATGATCGCGGCGACCCATCTCTTTCCCATATATGTACACACAGGGGCACACACACACACAAGAAGTCAAAAAGTTTTTTGGATTGGAATGTTTGCTTGCTTGACTGGCTGACTGACTGTTTCCAAAAATATGAATGATGATGATTTTGATGAATCCACTCACATCCCATACCATCCCATACTCACCAAAGCTTTTTTTGATGCTTCAAAAAAGCTTCGTCTCTCTCTCTCTCTTTTCTGCTCGCTTTGCTTGAGGTTTCCGTTGGGAGCGAGATGTTTGTCAGGCACTTCTTGTGTAAACCATCTTTGTTTATATTAATCATGTGCAGTATTTACATCTTTTTCTCTCGTGTCTTATGCTTTTTTTTAATGCTTTTTGCTTCACGTCTTGTTCCTTTTTTTTGTGTGGAAAATGCAAAAAATATTATCTGTTATGTACGATGTAGACGAATAGATAAACAAGACACAAGATGAAAAATATAAACAGACATGAAAGTAAACTACAAACTGCAGAAAAGAGAGAGAGATCGAAAGGTTGTGTGTCTGCCACTAGATCTGCATATTATATTTATACCAAAGTTTATATATATATTTTTATACTTGTTTTCCTCATCATCATATCATCCTTTCCATCTTTTCATCAAGCACTCGCTACATTACATCGCTAATAATAATCATCATCATCATTTTTTGTGTACTCCATCGTACCTCCGGATTATGTATGGCTTGAAGAATGAAGAAAAAAACGGATAGCTCTTCTTGTGTATACTTTATTGCCCTATTCAGTATTTTCTGCCCCTTTTCATAATCTGCCCTCCGTCCCACATCTTCTTCATCTTCCATTCATTTTTAATAATAATTGTCTATACACATTTATGTAGGGGGTATTCCTTTTTTTGTATTTAATATTATTTTATTTGAGTTTTTGATTGTGACCTTTTACTTTACTTGTGTAAACTCGTAAATATACCCTTTCAATATTTATTCCGCTTTGGTAGTCAGTCAATAGACTGTTTAAAAGCTGCACACTAAACACAGCTAAATAGTAGTAGCAACCAAGCAGATGAGTTGAACATTTTTAGTGCTAAAAGCCCGAGAAAAAATACATGTTTATATCAATTCAAGTAGGCAAGAAAAAGAATGAATGTATGCATTTCACTTCATCCCTTTTTCTTCTTCTGGGAAGTGAATAATATGGAAAGAGCATACATATAGCAAGCAAGATTGTCTTGTTGATCTTCCTCTCCTTTTTCTTTTTTTCTTTTCCTTTATGGTCGCCTCTATATCCAAAATAAAAAAAGCAAGAATTTTTTCCCTACTTTTTAGATATCTTCTTGGAAAAAAGAAACAATATACAGCACACAGTACCACCAAAGCGTACGATGCATGCATATACCATATCCATATCATGTAAACAAACTTTAACTTTTCTTCTTTCTTTCTTTTTTCTTGTAAGATTTTTGTCCAAGTCGATATTATATACTTTTCTCTCTACTTTCTTGTTTTTTTCTTCTCTTCGTCATGTTCTCGACTCTACCAGCTTGCTGGTCGACCTCTTTTTCCTGTTCGTCTACACTACACGTTCACAAAGTGGACTTTTTTCTTCGATACAAATGGAAAGTGGCATGGAAATGTGTACACAAAACTAAAAAAAACCATCACGCATATACATACATATAGATATGAAGATGGGAAAGGCGATGGTGATGATGATGATAGTGAGTAGTGATCATAATAGAGAAACCAGTTTGGGAAAAGCTTGTTTTGTGTATACACTCCACTCATTCTGCTACACTTATGAATTCTGCACTCCATTCTGTATCTCCTCTTTTTTTTCTCTGTTTTGCCCTTAAAATAAAGAAGAAGAAAATTGTCAAATGTTTACCAAGTCTACAGGCGTACGTTTTAAAAAAATGTCAAAAAAGGAAAAAGAAAATTCTTTGGACTCATTTTCCTCCTACCATCTTCTTTCTTTATATTTCAATGCATGCAAAGTTTTGTTATGTAAGTTTAAAGTAGGATTTAAATGTTAAATCCTTTTCTGTAATATTATTGTTTTTTTTATACCATTTTCCCGGGGAAAATGACTATTATGGATACAAAAATAAAACAAAGTGTAAAATCAGTGGATAGCGTTTATGAAAATGAATATTTTTTTCTTCTAAGAGTGTCGCTGTGGTGGTGGTTTTTTGTAAAAAAAAATATAATACTTTTTTTGGTTAAAAAAAACTGGTGTGATGTGGTGTGTATCTCTCTTTTTTTCTTGTAAAGAAGAAGTAAGAAAATCGACCTAGAGACTCGTGAGATATTTTTTTTTCGAGGGTACATGCATATTTTTTTTATTGAATATAAAAATACATATTTTTACTGTACAAAAAAAAGATATACACGAACATACGTGTATATACGTGGCCTATGAATTCCTTTTTTTATTTCTCTGAGCAACTTGCTGCCTTTGCTACAGTTTCTCCGGTTGGAATCGAATAACAGAGAGCGCCGTAGCAGCAGCAGCAGTAGTAGTAGTATCAGCAGCAGCCAAAAAAAATTTCTCTCTACTACTCTCACAACTATACACACTCATCTGAGACATTATTATTTTTAGTATTCCAACTTCAATCCAACCACCACCACCGCCGCCACCACCACCACCACCACACCAGCCTGTGGAGCCTGGTCTGGACCTTTTTTCCCTTTTTTTACTCCAAGTAGTAGTTGTAGTAGTCAGAAGTCGTGTGCTTCTGCTGTGCTTGTAACAATATCGTCATCGTCTTTCTCACTCATGAACATCCCAGTCATTTCATCTTACTTCCTTTTTTCTTCTGCTTCTTCACAACTTTCACACAGCTGTGTGTGTGTGTGCTGGTTATTGGTGGTGATGCTCGTGCCTGAGCTACCAAATATAGTAGTATATATATATATTATGTAAGAATTCTCGTCGTAGTAGTCGTATCGGCTTGTTCATATCTTCTTCTCTCTTTTTTTATGTATGTCCGTTGGGAGTTGGTGAAGAAAGAACACTTATAAGGTTGCTGCTGGTGCCAAGCAATTTTACCCAAAAAAGAGAGTAGAAAGATCACGTTCAAGCGATTCCTTGCTAAAAAAAATGCCATGCTACTATGGATAGAGTAGCAAGTATGTATTGCATAGGTATGCATGTATGTATTTTTCAGAGAAAATGAAGTAAAAGCATTATATGGGTGGTGGTCTTACAGTGCAGTACATTTTTTTTTGTTGTGGTAATGGAATAAAAGTGAAAGAAGACTCTGGCTAAAGTAGGAAAGTGTCTTGTGTGCTCACTATCAAGTTTTGAGGAAAAAAGGAGTCATTGGACTCGACCCGAAAATGAGACCTTCATCATCATCATCATGATGAGCATGGGGATATCAAACATTGTAATACTTTCTTTTTGTTGAAATTTTTTTTTTCTCGCTAAAATTTTTTTCATTTTCTTTGGGAATACATGTTGTTTAGTAAGTATTGTGAAAATATAGTAAGTTTGTTTGTTTGAGAGCTAAATACAAAAAAATAAGGATAGAAGGGAAGTGAAAACGGTTGAAAATGGGTTTTTGACGACGCGTGTGGTTTTCTCGTCAAAGTGGCTTAAAGCTTTAAAAAAAATTTGTCGACAGGATGGAATGAAGGGGAAAAACCCCAACCTACAATAAAAGTAATAGTAGTAAATACAAAGTATCCGAGCAAAGTTCTTTTTTTTCTGCTGGTCTGTAAAATAAAATTTTGGTTGAAAAAAATAAAATCATGTTTGATGTGTTTGTGCGGTGGCGTTACTACAAATGCTTTTTTTGGCTGTACTGGTGGTGGTAGTGGTAGAAGAAGGAATGATGATGATTTTTGGTGTGATACTTGATGTTGATGATGACAATGATGTTTGATGATTATGACTGTGACAGGGAAGTCGGCGGGTCATGTCGTTTGTTTTTAAAAGCTGGAAAGGGTGAAAAACTACTTAATTGCGTTAAGTACAGAAGAAGAGGAAATAATAACTCTCTTTCTCTCTCTTTCTGGAAAATAAAGCTGAGCTCTGGAGCTACTTTGTAGTTTTTGAAAAAGAAGGTGCGAGCACAAGTTTTATATAAGAAGCTTAAGGGAACGTTTGCATGCAAAATTGTGATTTAAAGAAAAAAGTCACAAATTTTTAACAAAAAATATGTGTACCTATATATTATTTGGTTTGACCTGATTTGAGAATAATGCTTTGGGAATTTTCCTTAAATAAGCTTATTTTTAAAGATTATGGCAATGACAAGAAATTATTTGTGAACGGCCCCTTTTCACCTTTTTGATAAAGTTACTAAGAAGAAGAAAAAAAACTAGAAAATGTTTCATTTTCATTGTCCTCATCCGCCGTGACAACCATCTTAATACTAAAATACTCAATGACATGACGTGGACTTGTAGTAGCCACCATGTATGTGTGTATAGTAGCTTGTCACACGAAAATGTCGAATAATGAGGATAACTTTCAAGAAGACGAGAAACGAGATGATTATGGCAAATGGCGAGACTGCACGGCATACTCAGCACAGAATACAAGCACATACACACTCACACACACACACACACAAAGTTTTCACTTTCTTCTTCCTCTTTTGTTCCTCGACTTGAATCACTTTCCCTTTTTTTACTTATCAACTTTTACTTCTTTCCATTCTCCCAGTTTTTTTTAATGTATTTTACGCTATTCTTACACGCATCTAATCTCTGCATCTTTACAACCACCACCATCAAAACTACTGTATATATATATATACATATTACACCTACCTACCTACCTACATATATATATACTTTCTCTTTTTTTGATAGCATGCCCTTGCGTCATCATAAAAAAACCTAGCTATTACCCGAGACTGATTCTCAGGTCAAAAAGTCTTACTACATTTTTTATACTTCTTTGTTCCTTTTCACTTTTTTTTCTGATTCCTCTTCCCTTCCGTCCATTTTATATTTCTACTTCATCTTGTTGCCAAATGGGAGAGATTTCAGATCTCACAGATAAAAGATCGCATTCAGAAAAGCAGAGTATATATTTTTTACTTTTAAGAACTTTTAAAAGAGTTTAGGTAGTATAATTTAGATATATATATATAAAGAGAATGGGAGTTGTGGAAATGAGTATGAGTAGCTTGTCGGTCATCAGCTCATTTAGCAGCAGACTAGTAATAATTTCCAGAATGGAATGAGAGTGAGTTGGACTGGTGGTGGTCCATTTTAACACAAACACGACGACCAACATGATGATGTTGATGATCATCATCATCAACAACATTTCTACCGTCTACCCTGTGGTAAAAAAAATTGCGGTTTTCTCCTCTTCATATTTTCCAGTGTAGTATCTTTAAAGCAAGATTTTTTATTTGGAAAATTAAGAAGAAAAAAATCAGAAGAAAAACATATATCAAATTTTACACTAACATTTCATGATATATTACAATACTATAAAATGGGTACTAGATATTTATTATAATATGCTGTTTGTTGACGTGAGTGGTAGTGGGTGAGTGAAAGTAGAAAGGATATTTTTTGCATTGTCCATGAACACATCCGGAAAAAGAGAAGAGGGAGATTTGGCGTTTCCTAAAGTAAACTTTCATATTTCCTTTTAATAAAGAAGATTAATGATACATAATAAGAAAATTAATAAATTGTAGACTTTTGACGTCGATTGGTAAAATAATTTACTTACAAATCATGACCATCGTGGTCGATTATTGCCGTCTGAACAAGTGGTTAAATAATTAGTGTAAAGTGAATGAAGAAATTGTGGCTCTTCGTATTACATGTCATCAACCTATCGCCTCGCTTATTTATCTCTATTCTTGAATTTTATTTCAGAATTGAAAGTTTGATTTTCACATGATTCCTGCACAACACAGGTTACATTACATTATGATCACATTACACTACGGGAACTTCCGTCTACTCATAATACTGCCTTACACATAAGTATAAACTATTTAAAACAAAATGGTATACCGTTTTAAACAGGAAGGAAGGAAAATATATACTACAGACATTTCACATTTTTACGAGAATAATTCTTTACAAGAAAAATAGTTTTATTTTAACAAATAGCTTGTACACATGGGTGCTTCACTATAATATGTAATATCAGGGACTAAAGAATATAATAATAAAGATGTAATATGGTTTTTCCCCACAGAAAAAAGTAGGTATGTGTACAAGTCACACGTGTTCTATTCATGATATCTTTTTGCTCCATAGCACATACCACCTATGCATGTAGTTCCCCACACACAAAAAACAACTAAGCATATTCATTCGTTTTTTTTCTTCTTCGTTCCGAACATAAAAAGTTATATGGTCAAAGTAATGATTATGCACAAGGCATGTAAACCTCATTTTATATCCTCATATACATAGCCTTCAATATTCCCAGCAAAAAATATACTTTATTTTATAATACTTCTCTTTTTCCTTGAAAATATCCGCAACTACACGAAGAAAAGATGA
>JAHZNC010000159.1:0-27349 GCA_027744095.1 Zhuqinia jingwanae
AGAAATTGACACCGTGGTAAGTAAGCGCACGTTACCATTAGAGTCTGGTCTAAAATCTGCCGCTCGTGGACAAATCAGATGAACTTGTTGATCAGGATAATTTATCTTGAATTAAAAAAAAATGCTCCACAAAATGAACTACATTTTTTATAATGAGAAGAAATACCGCAACATAAGAAAATTTGTGATCGGAGTATTTACCATAATTCTGACATGTGAAGTATCCTCCAAGTTGCTAATTTCTGCATCCAACGGTATCCCCAAAAGCAAGCCAGCCGTAAATTTCAATGCTGTATCTGATTCCCCAGTGGGTTCAATAATGACCGCCGACGCCATTTTAATCTGTGACATACGTGCAATGACACAAAATCAAATTTTAGCGTGCTCGCCATAGTAGGCAAAATATTTATACATGTACGTTGTATTTATATTATAAAAATGGAGACGGTTAACCCACCGAACTAGAAAACGATAGTAATTGTATTGAATGCTTTTCAAACAAGGACAGAAGATGTTTTGCAACAGTTCCAGGTTTCGGCTCATCCAGTGAGTCAAGCATCTTAAACATGGCAAAAGTAAATTCTTCCGCACTCAGATCATTTTCATCCAAATATTTTTGAACAGTTTCTGCTTGTTCCAAGAGATTTTGGCAGACTGCTAAAGCTGACGCATTGCTTCCTCTAACGATATAGACTAACTGTAAAGCCAGGCCCCGCAACTTTAATTGCATCGTTAATCCATATTCCTTAGCACTTAAGCCAGTAAACCCATACTGCATTTTTAAACAAAGTTGCATGAACGATTGGATTTGTAATCTCAACGGCTCACTTTGCGTGTTTTGTGATAGTTGAGTCCAGGTGGACGAGTTCAAACAATTGGTATATACTAATTGGGCTTTGATATACAATGAAGTAAACTTTGCAATGGCAGCTATATCTTGATCTACCTCAGAGAGCCGCTAAAATAACAATAATTGAATATTCATATTTGTTCAAAACACTTGCCTTCATATCGAGTCAACATAATGTCTCTTACTAATTACATACCTTTAAATCCTTAAGAATTAATTTATAAAGCCGCGTCTTCATTTCAGTGTTGAGATTTTCTGATGTCTTAAGCTTCGCAGTCAAGTCTTTCAAAATCAGCCTCCCAGTCGGGTTTGTATTCGAGGAGGTACTGGGGGCGCTACCTGTTGGCTGTCTCTCCGAGGACTGAGGTCCAATTGTTAATTCATTACTAATATTTAACTCAGGGACGAGATGGGACAATGTATCTCTCAGGTAGTGATAATGACGCAAAAGTTTTTCGTCGAAAAGTGTACCCATCGTGGGACAACCCTTTGCTGCGTTAAAAACTAATATCAGTACAGACACATACGCAGGATCTTCAGGGTCAGGCTCTGAAGTGTCAAAAAATGGATGCATGGAGAGTAATTGAGGAACTAATGGAAGTACCACCCACGGATGATTTTTCCCGACACCTTCCAAACATTTCCAGATACTCTTCTTATCTTGTGGGTACCTCTTCAAGTTTTCCAAAATATGATCCAAACACATTTTCACGCAATCCTTTGTCATCAAGTGGCAACCTGAAAGCAATTTATGCAAACTTTCTCGAATATCAATCGAGGAGTCCTACAAATGAATCAAAACACGTCAATTTTAGAGAATTATTCCTTGTTTAGCAGACACAGCTAACCAACTATGGGCTTTCTAATACCTCTAACACAGCTAAAATTGTTTCAAGTTGATCTTCCCAGAGAACAATGTGTTTGCTAATTTTCGTCAGACTGTCGATAGCTTTCAGACGGACATCTTCGATTTCATCGTTAAACATGTCGACTAAGAAATCCAAAGCCAAATTGGCGAAATCCGGAGTTTTTATAGCAAGTGTACATAAGGAATCCACAGCTGCAGTGCGCACCTCTACAGATAAAAAACAATGCATATTCATTACTACACTGGATATTCAACGGGGTCAGTAAAAACGTTAACAGACATAAAATTCGTCCCCACCGAGGAATTCATCTTCAAGTCCATGCACAAAGGCACCTGCGGCTCCACTAGTAATGAGGGAAACAGAGCCTGCATCTATCAATTCTTGAGGAGCATCATCCGCCCATTTCTTCCCGGAAGACCATTCCCCGGACTTGACCTTTTCCCATTGGCGTTCGTGTGCGGATCGTTTTCTCTTAAGAACAGAAAGCAATGTGAATACATCAATGAAATTTGTTCCAATAGTAGTTGTATGCTGTTGTTATATTCAGTAACTAAAGACTTACCCGCATATCAGACATCAATTTTTTATCCAGGGTTTGTTCCAAAAAGTTTTGTGAAACTTGAGGCATTTTACCAAGTAGGGTTGCAGCAAGTACTCTCACTTGCACACATGGATCGTTAATAGCATGACATATCTTAGCAAATGCGTCATCAACTAGACGCATTTTCTCTCCTCCTCCAACAGGTGCTGGAACCATACTGATATTATCAAAAATATAAAGTAATGTACGAGGGGATAAAAAATTAATGTGAAAATTAAACTGCACGTATACATGTGTCTATTAATTAACTTACTTCTCAGAATATGACTGACTTATAGCCCACAACAACTGCACAGAAGCCAATTTCACACTTTCATAGTCGTCATCCAAATTCTTTGAGGCTTCACTGTATGCCTGAACATCCAACTGAGTTCCCTTTTCATGAAGATGTAACTGCGGAATAATAAATTAATACTAAGTTTTTAATACGCAAAGTCAACAACCAACCATCCAATCCAACCAAGGTTTAATTACCATCATTTTGAAAGCAATAGTTCTAACTCTGGGTTCATGACTATGTCCGTAGGAATGGAGAAGTTGTGTAGCATTTTTTACAGCATTAGCATCATCCAAAGGTGTCAAGAGTCCAATTATCTCCAAACATTTACACTTTACCTTTGCATCGGTCCTTTTGACCAGCTATGTGGAATTTATAATGACACAAATTAAATACAATAATGCCATGTTTGAAATACTGGAAGATGGATGGAGATGAGAAGATTCATTACCTTTTTAGCAAGTATCATTATTCTATTGTTAGAAACTGTATCATTTACTATAATTGCTAACTTCAAAATCACTGTTAGACCACTGTTAATTACGAGAGGAGAACTTTCATTCTGAATTAGTCGCAAGATTTCATCTATTGTTGCCTGTGGACAATTTAGATAATAATATCAAAGTATCTGCATAAAATCAAGAATTTTTAAATGAATGAACATGACACAACATCTACTTGTAAATCATACCAATATTTCAGGATGTCCAAGGTTTAGTAACTGCAACGTGGTCAAATATTTGGCTTTCAAAGCTGAATCCTCTTCTTTGGGAAACAACGTAATTAGTTTTGAATGCAGCTTTGTTATCAAAATTGGCTAAACCCATCAACAAAATCAATCAATCAACCATCAATAATTATTATCCAACAAGGAATTGAATTTCAGGCCATCGTCACGAAATACGACATTTTACAAACCGTTAAAGGTAGATTTGCTACGATTTTAGACATTGCCCTGAAATTTTCAGAGGGTGGTCTACTGGAATCCAATGCCTCAATCTCGCCTTCAACAGCAGCAAATGCTGAAGTGCCTTCCAAGGATGAGCCATCTATAGGCTTTTTGATAAGGCGAAGTCGTTTAACTGATCTCGCGGCAGCAGGGTCAGGTTCCACAGTTAGCGTTAGTGACTGAAATTCGGCTAACGCCCGTTTCTTTATAGGTGCTCGAGCAGCCATGGTTTAGTGAACAATTAAAATTTTGGACACAGCACTAATAAATGCAAAAAAATGCACACGCTTTTAAAACAAACACGGAAAACGAAAGCTCAAGCGTTCAAGTATCCCCAACATCAATGAACACTAGTTGCGCCCGAATAATATTCTTTCTCTTTAGCTTTAGCTATAATTGTCTTTATTTCAGTAAACTTTTTATTCGCAATTCACATGTTGGTTTGTGATATACGTAAAGTAGTAAATAAACACTGTCATTTCAGCTGATCTAACCGGAGTAACAAAAGCACACAAAGAGCAAGTCGGCACAAGAAACGGTGCAACGTGAGAATAAAAAAATGCCATGTTTTTTGCTTGCTTCAATCCTATCCTTGCCAGATCCTTTGGCCATAGTCCTCTTATTCCTGCATATTGCATTTAATGGAATTATTAGTACTATAAACGTTAGTAATGTCATCAAAATTTGGGGTTCCAGCTTCCGTCCAATGCGTCATGCTCAGTCGAAAGGATGATTAGAAGTTCATGATTAGAAGTTTATGATTTTAAGCAATAATGCGATTTTAAGTATAAAACTTGCAATCATATGCAAAGAGTTACTTGACACGTTATATTTTGGTTTATTTATTTTCGACATATACATAATAGTTTGATTCCATTTGGAGAATACGGAATTGGACACAGCACTGGCCAACATAAAAAAATATAAAAATCACAACCTTAAGCAACCCTGAAACATGACTGTTAGCGTCAGTGCATGGTTTTGCAACGTCCGCCGTACATAATAATGACTAATTACGGAAGAATGCCAAACATCATTAAAGCATTCTCTAACACCCTTTAAAACATTGAAAGACGGTTTAAGTAGAATATATATGGCAGCGCTTACGCATACCAAAATCTGATTAACCTGTAATATGGCATTTTGTACAAATCACAAGGACAAGTGCAGCCACAGCCTTTGTATGAGAATGAGAATTTAACTACTAGCTACAAAATTAACAATAACCTATATAAACTTTAGGTAAAAAAGTGACACAATAATACAAAAATTGATCACATTTATGTAACTCTCCTGCTTAGTTGTAACCATTAGGTTGAGATGGTGGGGCACCGTAAGCGGGCGCTGGAGCAGGGGCACCATAAGCGGGCGCTGGAGCAGGAGCTCCATAACCACCTTCGTTGCCCTTGTACCTGATGAAGTAGACTTCAGGCTTTGGTGGCTTTGTGGGTGCGGGGCCGGAAACACGCACGTTGTTCTTGCTTTCGTGCTTCTTAACGAGAACATAGACCAAAGTCTTTTGTTGTGGCTGTTCTGGCAAAATAACTTCAGTTTGAGATTGATGACTAGAGCTGGGTGCCTTCACGAAGATAATGTTGACGTGCTTTTCTGGTTCTCCACCAACTCTGATTACCTTGGACTCGGGATAAGAAACCTGTCCAGAAATATTATGATAAGTAATTAGCTGAAATTCCTAACAATATTATTTTTTGACAATAATTTTTTTTACCTCATCAGGAGCGCTGTGGATGTAAACGTGTCTGTGAACAGTGCCAGATGGGGCACCATATTGAGGTGGAGGCGCCCCATATTCAGAACCAGGTCCAGGGGCTGGAGGTGGTGCACCGTATGAATCCTGTGGTGGGGCTCCATAACTTGAGGATAGAGAGGCAGAACTTAAATCTAATCCTAAAAGTGGAGCTGAATAGGCTGGTGGCTCTGCCTGTGACAGTGCCAAAAAGGATGCGACGACAATCTATTGAAAATCACAAGAACTTTTAATAAGATAATGTCACTTCACTAGATACGTTTCATGTACACTTGCCATGAAATTGTTTTCTTGAAAAAAAAAACAATTCTTCCGTGATGTTTTTTTTGTAAAAATTGTTCACGACTTTAACTTAACAACTTACCAAAACAGCCCTCATTTTCACAAAAAAAAAGAAGATTCGCAGACAAGTTTTCGTTTCTGAATAGGTTACCTTTTTTAATTCTAGTAATTGGTACGAACTCTTATCATGAAATGTGCCACTTGAGCCACGCAATTTGAGTTTATATACGAACGCGTTTCGGGATGCAACTGCATGCATGCCAAATTCACTACGTATACGTGTTAGGCAAAAATGTCATTTTTATATTTTAAAATCGAAAGGGTCATCCCCATGTGTTTTGTTGAATATGGGTACTTGGGTACCAAAACGAAATTCCAACAGTTCTGGCTTATATTATTCTATTCTACGTGTTGACAGACTCGTGCCAAGAAAAGTTCTAGATTGAATGAGTAGTAGGTAATTTCATCCTCATAATGCTTGAGGTGATTCTGCCCAAAGCTAAGGAATCAGGAGAACGTTTTAACAACACTATTATAATGATACATTAGCTTAACGACAAAGATATATGCTACTGCACTTGTTCACCATTTTTACGATGATGACGAGTTAACAATATGCTACCGCTCCATTATGTCATAACATTCCCTTACAAACGTTTAAAAAAAAGATATATGCCGATTAAAACAGTTAGTAATTAGGTGAACCAAGGCAAGTTGAAGAAGATATATAACATCTTGCATATATGGATCCAATTCTTTGTAGGCACTACTTGAATCACTTTGAAATAATATATAATATGATAAACAAAGAAGAAGAAAAAAAATAGTTAGATGCATACGTACACTGGTCGACATATTTCTTACACAACACATATATTTCATGACCATCATGTACGACATTTGGACAGTCAACAGTAGTAGTTGGGTCATCTATACCGATTCACAGTGTATGCAAGTTTTATATAATATTATTGTTATTTTATAAAGTATACTAATCAAGAAGAAAACTATATAGGAAAAAGGCGTGCAAGAAGATGCAAACCATGCACCAAACAAAACAAATGACGCAAACGGTTATAATAAGGAATATCATATTATTATAATTATAAACATGCAATTTTCATTTTATATATGATCAATAAATGCAAAAAAAAATCATTGCATTAACTTTACTAACGGAATGTAATAATTGTTTGATTGCACTCTCAGTTGTTGCCAGTAAATATATATTATTCTACAGTATAGTGGACGACGAATACGCACATTACGCATTACGGCAAAGTGAGCTACCAACCAACGGAAGGGGTAAAAACTTGATATTGTTCTCTTTTTTTGCTCATATTGATTGTTATCGCATAGGTCGTATATTCTTCTCATTTATGAGTACATATTACCTATATGTTATTTCCTAAATGTGTCGATGTGTCGATGATACATGAGACATCCCTTTGGCTTGAGTAGGAGGGTGGGGTCATAATAATGTCCCGTGATTGGATTGGTGGTTTTTAGCGTGTATTTTATTCTTTTAGTTTAACTTTTGTAAATTGGAAGTGACTGATCATGATGTGCTTTTTACTCGTCAGTGGTCAGTCGTCAGCTATCTTTGATCATTGACATTACAATGTAAGTATGTAGCATAAACAGTAATTGTATTGTGAAGGGGTTTTTTATCCACGAAATGCATTTTTATAATAACCGGATAAATATTTATAAAAATTATAAAAACTTGCAAAAAAACGTAAAAAAACAATTGTTTTCTTGTTACGTAACGTTGCATTGCGGCCAACACAAAAACAAAGGCTAATTATTGCACTTAGCGTAAAACGACTATTGTCAAATGAAGAAAAAATACAATTTACACAAAAAAGCAAATGAACTAGAACATGACATGTTTTATGTACGTATTGATTCATAAATCTGACAGAATTTTAAAAAAACATGCAACGCGAGCATTTTGTTTTTCAAAGTTCAAAAGTCAGCATAATGAGTTTATGTCAAAGATCTGCTCTGAAACTAAAAGAAGAATTCCTCTAATTATCACTGTTTGCATTCCAATATTTTTCAAAATTATGAAGTAGGTTGCATCTACATTGTAAATTACAACATATCTCTCTCTAGTTTTTTTAGAATGCTAGCCTACACGCTACATATTATTTTTTTTAAGTACACACGCACTAAAAAATGCGTAGGTTGATAGTTTAGTGCATTTCCTCTAATAAAATGCTGAGAATAGGCGTCTTCGTGTCATTCGTAATAAATCAAGCTTTTGGAGATGTTCAATCTTTTTTTATTTATTTTTTTCGAAACTGTCGAATGATTATTTTTTACGATAGCATGCCTAGCTGACTAGGTAATAAGTTTATGCGTTTGAATAAAGTGACATTCGTATTATAGCAGGCGTGTGGCGTTAACATATTAGTTTCTTTAAAAAGCGCAATTAGTATCTCTAATAGGCCCCCAAAACTATGAACACAGTTTATTTTCGAGTTGTTATCATAAAAACTTATTCCTTATAATTATTTCATTACTTGTGTACACAAATTTCATGATAACGAAGAGAAACTGAAAGCATGAAAATTGCCTATTTGATTTAATAATTTGTTTTTTTACTATCTGTGAACGGAATTAACTAGGTAGTTGAACAAAATCTGTCTCTAGGGGCACTCCTCATTCCTTTTCCCTACCGGCAACTGGTTTCTATCTTTTCTACAATACTGATTGTGACTTACGTGACATCATACTAAATCTCAAACGAGTTTGTTTAAAAACTGTCAAAAGTTATATTAGATAAATAGCACTCTCTTTTCTTTTTGATTGTAAAAAATGTATATCAGGTGCATTTTTTTGTCAAAATGTGCTTTAGATAAGTAGGTATAACTTCCTCACAAATTTTTTCATATTGACAACTGACAACAAACTAATTTTTGGGATATTTTTTTGTCCTATTATTATTATTACTGAATACCACAATCAGAGAGGAGCCACTTTTCCGTATAAAATTTCTAGAATCACAATATTATAATTCATCGTTTGAATTCATTAATCCAATATATGCATATATGCATGAGGTGCTTTCCCACATGCGCGCACGACATCCCACTGGGGTTTGGTTTTTGGAATTTGAAAATTTAATTTTTGAAAAAAAAAATCTGTGTCTGATCTATTTTATTTTATTATTCTCATTAATTTAAAAGATATATTGGATTGGCGACTTTTTGAGCTTGTTAGAAAATGTGAACAGAAAAAATTATAATGGAACAAGCTTTTGATTTTTATGACATTAGGTTTGATCATTACCCATTTAACTTTGCTTCAGTTGACGCAACAAAACAAGTGACACATTATTATAATGGTACCCAAAAGTACGTTAGGCATATACCCTTTTTTAATCATAAATACCTTGTTTGCATACAATATCATAATATCCCTGGCATACCTTCAAACTACTTAATATTTTGATATACCTACAACAAGCTATTATATATGTATCCGATATTTTGAAACAAATTGTAACAATGTCCACCAGTACTTAATATGTATGTATGTTAAGATTAATGCAATATTGCATCACCGTTTTTACTTGTTCCTATTTTGTGTGCAATGCAATAACAAAGCGTCAAAAATGTTGGTATGTCTGACCACTTTATATTTGCTTAAAACAAGCACATAATCTACATTTCCCATTTAATTCTTCGCCTTTTTTAATAACGAGCTGTTATGTCAGACAGGGTTAAAATATAATTTTTCCTTCTTGCCGGTCGGTGCTGTCAGAATAATTGTGTGACACACCACCAGCTAGCATGTATTTTTTTTGAAGTGGCTTTAGGGCAACAACATAACGGGTGATAAATACAAACATAATGTTTCCTTTTCAAAATGTAATACATTGCATACTAATGAGCCCTGCAGTCTGCATCACTATTACTGCATCATAGAGCATTTGATGTCAATAAACTAATCTAATCCGTCCGTCTGTCTTTATATGAACTGGTTTTTTTTATTTATTTGATGCGTTATTTCAACTAGATCACTAGTGCAAGTTATCTTTAATGCATAAAAATAATGTTTGAAAACGAAAGGAACTAAATGACAATAGAGAACCTGCTCTGCAGTTTTCACAGCAGCATCATCATCATCATAAATAGTAATCATAGCTGCGCAGCAGTACACTCACTCTAGAGTCGCCAACCGGAATGGTCATCTATGTATAATAATTTTTTTTATCATATGCATTTATTATTGAATGATTATTGTTTCATAACGCGGCAAAAAGTTATAAGTTGCGACTGACCAGTTTTGGAGAAAAAGGAAAAGAGGGATGTTTGTTGTAAATGTATAAACAATTAAATGATGATTTAAGAGATGATAGTTTGGCATTTATGAATACAAATGTAGTTTAATATGTAAATACATATATTATATTCTATTATTATTACAATAATTTTGTATATTTTAAATAATATGACTGGTGAGCGGAATACGTGTCAAATCAGCAGGTATATTATGGAGGAAATCAATGCATTGTTTTGTATGGCGTGATGGGCTCAGAGCCAAATAGCTTTTATTTTAACTCCCCGCCATGCGACAAACTGAAAAACTACTTGAACAACAATAAATGAGTTTTCAAAATATGGAAATTGAAATTATATATGATGATATATATGATGATGATGGTGACCCATGTTGCATGTAATATGAGAACCACCACACAACAGGCAACACGTTTATTAATACCCATAATGGTCCAAATCATGTTAAACTAATTAATAACTGTCTTCCCATAAAGATAAAAATATTGGTTTGTTTGTGCTTCTATTAGCAAGCTCTTATAAAGTCCCAATCAATCAGCTCCTGCTAAAAAAAAGGGCAATGAGCTGATGCTGCTACGCCAGTCAATCATAATCACACACTGCACAGAGAAGACAAGTTTTTTTTTCTTCCAAAATGCTATTTTGATGATTTTTTTGTGCACTCGTGCGTAGCTATGAATGTTCAAATCATCAGATAACATACACCGATCTCAATAATTTTGCTGATGCAACTGCATCAACCCTAATTACGCTAAAGTGGCCTACATATATATTCGAATAAATAAACTCGTTAAATTTCACGGGGTCAATGAAAATTTGAAGATATGATAAAGGTGACGAAGTTCACATTTTTTAAATACTTCAATCATTCTCTTGTCCATTATCAAAACATGATTAAGGGAATTTGATTGTGCCACATGTGCGTATGACGGTGTTTACTCCATTTTCTTCTCATTTTTAATACGCAAAGAAAAAAAAGTAAAGTAAACACGTGTGGTGTGTGGAGTCACACTAACAACTTCTTCTTGCTACAGAAAAGGGTATTGATTGTCACATTTTAATTACTTTCATGTATTTGTACCTCACGTTTTTTTTAAAACAAACAGGTAAAATACACAACTAAATTGAATTATTGGGAAACATTCAAGCAGCAGCAAAAGTTTACGATACAATAATTTCAGTAAACCAGTAATTTTATGTGCCATTGCGCGTAGGTATGTAGCATGTATTTTCTTTTTCACGCAAACGCTAATTGCGACTAATATAAAATGCAATATTTCACTATCAATATGTTTTTTATATTGTTTAATGAATTTTTTTTAAAAATAATGGTAAAACTTTATAGCCAGCAACAAGCAGCAATCTGGATAGCTACTAGCATCACTTTTTCAGTACACAGTATACATATATATATGCTCATTAATTAATATTGCAACGATTGATTAGGTATATACATAATATATTTACTTTGCTTTTTATGCTGTACGTACATAGCTAAACGATAAAAAAAGTGCAACAAGCTTTAGTTGAAAAGATTTACAAATTAAATGACTATGCAAATTACACCTAATAAGATCTTGCATATTATGGGAAGGGGACTGGCTACATGGGATGCATGATCAAAAAACAGTCTTTATATGGGCGGTAGGTGCATACTTGTTTGATTTCATTACTGAATTTACATATTTTATTATTATGTTTTTGCGGATTACCAACAATTCCCACTTCGTCCATTTGCTTGGCATTTACATTTTTTTAAATGTATTATCTGTACACATATATCCTTATTATCCATCTTCTCACAATCAGTTAAGGTGAGACATTTTCTCAGCAATTTTACGAAACCAAAAGTTTCATGTTGCTGTTTGTTACGTTATTATTGTTATGGATTATGATTGTCTTGTTTTGTTTTACCACTCATAATTTCAGCGAAATGGTGCAAAAGTTCTTAGAATGAATTTAGAGCAAATAAATTCCGCAGTTATTATGTGCCATTATCATGTTAGCGATAAAACCACAGGCAAACTTGTAGTAGTTAAGCAGGTATAGCGTTAAGGTGGAGACTACTATACAGCAAGATTAATTGCAAAAGGTTATATCCTATCGCATAAATGTACTTGGCATGTTTGAATGACTGATGACCACAAAACATGAAAACATCATCGTGTACACATATATGTTATATGTGTTATTAATTACCTACCACATTCATTTACATTACTGGTTCATCTCCCCATCTCCTATCATCATCATCATCATCATATCATCCAATTTCTTGGACGTGGAAGATGCTTTCTTAATGAATAATGAATTTTCAGAGTGTTGAAATTTTTGAGAATCGCAATAGCACTAATTTGGACAACAATTTATTGGGCTCATCAATAATAACGTATATTCCCAAAAAATTGTAATGTTGTCAATTTGTTTACTAAGTAGTAATTATATGAACTATGAACTCGTTGTGAAATATTCTTGAAAAGGTGATCAACGCACTTGATGAATTGCAAATAAAAAAATAAAAAAATCAGTGTGCGACAATTACAATTAATAGCACGTGCCTATATGTCTAGTTCCTTTTGTTATAAAAAAATAAGCACAATGTCGAACTCATTATTATTATTTCAAAATGCTGATTTTTTTCTAATAGGCAAGGTACAAGGAAAAGAAAAAGGGTTCGGATTAGGTATTCTGAAACTTTTATTAAAGCTTGCCGATACATACATTTAAAAAATTAAAAGAATTATTGAGTACATGCTCTATAAATAGATGCATGCTTTTAATTTGTAATTTCATGAACAAGCAAATGATTTTCTTAGAAATGAGCAATTACGCAAAAAGGATATGAATAATTAGCACAGGCAATGAAAAACAATTTCATTTATTTTTTGTTACTATAAATCTATCATATAATTTGAAATATTTTTTAAAAATGTTGATTTGGAAAAGGAAAAAATCAACTCTATTAAGTAAACTGAAGAATCCCTTACAAATTTTATTTTTCATCTTTTTTAGAACAATACAAGCGCAGTACTTTTTTAAAAATGCTGAAGGTTAGTAAAATAGCCCACACGCAAGCATTCATTCATCCAGTCCTTTTCGTACATCAATAATTCAATAACATTTAAATTTTGTGTAGATCAGCAAATTTGTGAAATAGTAGACCTTGTTGAAATTAGCCCATACCGAGGGATGTCGATGACGCAGGTACTATTTTAAATACAGAGTAATATTTCAGGGTTGCGTACAAAACATTTAAACCCGGGAATTAACAGACGTTCTGGGTTTTTTGTCAGATGTCTTGGCAGTCAGCACATGCATGCTGCAAAATGAAGGGCAGAATATTGCACACGATCGAAAGGAATATTGAGTCTGAAGAATACGCATTGAAAAAAGTTCTACCTGATAAGCTAGGGAACGAAGCTGGTATATATTTTACAGTGGCTCATTGTCCCTGTACATTTTTGTCTCTAAAATTGCGTTTACTTTGCAATTTGCATGTGTATACACGAAAATAATGTTTATTATTACAGAGGAGTTACAATTTTGGATTGGCCTGTCCTTCCATAAGGATGACTTCCGGTGGAGCTTTGGGACCTCACTAAAGAAATTTTTTGGAACAGATATCCATGAAACTTATCGGTGGGCAGACGGAAACCCTGATATGACATCATCAGGAGGCTGCGTTGCAATATCTCCCTTCAAACAAATACTTGAAATGAGGACTGCCCATTGCAACACCAAATTTAACTTCATTTGCCAAAGTATTTATTATATATATTTAACAGTCACGATTTGTAAATTATACGTGTAGGTATTCCCATAATTACATTTTTTATAGTGATTTTGAATTTATTCAAACAGAAATATTAAGAACAGGTGGCGAACCATTATCTGGGCAAGGTATATTTAAATTACTGTAGATATTCATTTGAGAATAATTCCACCATGCTATGGGAATATAAACGTGTTTTCAACATATTTATAGACATGATGGAGGTTGGATCGGCTGAATTTATCACAATACCGGATTTTGACAATTTGAGATTCAGCAAAACTTTTGTAAGGATAAATATATGCGTGTATTTCTACATTAATGACGTTCTTGCATACCTTGAAAAGAAGGAACCTTGATAAATATTACAGGCAAGATGGCCTGTCGCTAATGCAATTTGTCAATCCCGCAACTGGGCACTTATAGATCGTATTCATGAACGTTACGGTGATAAACTGGCTGGGATTATACGTAATTTAACAAAGAAGAAAGAAAATACTAAACATAATTTCAATACATAATTGAAATGATTTTCATCACAAATATTTGTTGTTGTTTTTTAATGTAGAGCATTCAATATACATGTTTAATAAAAGCAGCAGAGTAATTCACACGGGAGGAAACGACTTTTGCGCATTTCACTCATGGCAATGGACTTGTGGAGAAAACCTGGAAGGCACTATCCCATGGTCATTGAATGCTAAAAGTCATGCTCAAGACAAACCAGAGAGTAATAAACACTGTCTTCAGTACACCGTTGAACCAGTAAAAAATGCGGTAACCTCAACTTTCGTTACGAATACTGTTGGTTGTAATGAGTTTGCTTATACTATTTGTGATACAACACCATCATGTCCTGTTGGTGACCAATACCATTGCCTTTACAAAGGTTCGTTCACTACTGCAAAGCATTCTTAGATTCTTACATTTTAAGTAAGAATATCAATTATTTGTACCAAAAAATATCCTCCATTTTATAACAGATCCGTATTTCATTGACCTGGAAGTCGAAGCTAAAGATGGTAGTATATGTGTTATCCTGATTATAAACCATTGAAATTTGTAATAAAATATAACAAATCATTCCTTTCACCCCATAGAACGAAATTATTGCGAAACGATAAAATTTCAATCGTGGAATGATACGCGTAATCACAAAAATACTACCTTGTGGATGTCACCTGCCAAGGTTTGTTGCTTTTAAAACTATAATTAACAAATTGCTTCACAAATGAAGAGCACATCCAGTATGAAAATAAATCTTTTTCATTTCAACATTAAGTTATAAAAATTGACCTGACGTATTCTACTTTCTACTATTGCCCCAATCATACATACTAATGGGTTATAATTTTCGTATTATTACACAAATATATATTATGTACCTAATCAATTTACTCCCGTACTGATTTACATACATAATTTTGATATTTAGCGGATGGTGATGTTTGCAACAAAGCAAAAGTTCTACTATTAACTTGAACTAACTTTTAATTGAAAACAGGAATATTGACAACTTTTAAAATATCACAAACTTCTTCCTCAAACGTTTATTTTCTTATCATTTGGTCATTTTGAAGTGGTTTTTAATCTTTACCGCTTTCTGCTTCAATCAGATTTTTGTTAATGTTATGCAATTAGTTCACTTGGCTCGGGGCAAACAATTGCTGCAAATCGAGAGGATGGGCTCCTGTAGCTCCCAAATCTCAGGATGAACTGGAATACCTACAACGGGTCGTATTAGAAGGTATCTAAATGATAATGCACACCTTACATTCAACACATTGACAATTGACAAACTGTACGTATTATGTAGATTATTATAATAATATCCCATTTAACAAATTGCCAATCTCCAGCCGTAATCAGCCTCTGTGACGATGAAACGAAATGTGATGGATTTTGGACTTCCACGAGCACCATAGGCTATCTTCCCCACAGCCCTTTGAGATTTACAGACGGAAAGTTGCTGTCACGTAATTTGTACAGCTCAATCAGAGCGGACGGTTTTAGTTATCCAACTTGTGGCAGAATTAATTATATGGACTTGAAAAAGTTTCAGAGTACCTATGTACTTGCGGACTGTCTAGAAAAGAATTTTATTGTGTGCGAGGAAACGGGAACGAAAAACCATAACATAATGTCACGAAAGGCAATTGATATATTTGAAGGGGTGGACGAATTCCAGCAAAGCGTATACGATAAGTTCTTCCTACAGCCGACGGAGGACGAGAAAGGTCGTCGAATTACAGATTATAAAAGGGATTCTTGTCATGCTGGTCCGCTGTCATCTGTATATTTATACTTAAATCACCCAAAGCTACATAAAAATGAAATATACCTAAATTTATATTTCTAGATGATATGGAGAAGCAGTACTCAGTTGGTTGTCCAGATTCCACAACTAAAATTGAACTAGATGGAAAGGCAAATAAAGACCCACATCATGTAGAAGCCAAAATTATAGTTCCTTTCCAAAACAAACACATTCTTATGGAAGAACTTCTTGCCCATGCCTTTCATTCAAGTAATGACACGACAAAATCCGATCCCTACGCGTATCAATTTTTAAATGTATCAGCTAATTTATTCACGGAATTCTGCCCTCTTGTACCCCGCTCATTCTTAACACTCGCTTTGAAACTGTTTTTCAAACTGCACCATATCTTGAACCCAAAACCTAAGATTGAGATTATTACCAAAGTACATTTTGATTGGGCGATGAAACTACTGGGGAAATGTGAAACACTACTGAAACCTGTGGTAATCAAATATGACAGTTGTGGAGATTTGGTACAGACAAATGTTTTTTTATTCAAGTATTATTACTGGTAAGAAGGTTTCGAGATCACAAGGATGATTATTATATGTGCTGTGTAGATTATGGCGGAAAAATCTTGTGACAACTTTGTATGTACTGACTCAAAGTACGAGTTTAACATTCAACGGACTGACATACTGGTGGACGTAGTGTGGAAAGGTAGGTGAACTGTCGGTCTTATGTTTGATAACACAAAACATATATGATTAGGCTTCTCTTTTGCCTAATTGGTATTCATCATGCTTTCTCAGTATTCGAAGCGGTTCATGCGGCATGCTTTCCTGCATTCAAACAAAATGTAATGATACACCATAAATACGCGTTAGTTATAGCTGATCTTTGGGACAAGGACGGAATACGAATCCGCTGGCAAGTCCATTAAAATATGTTATTTTATACCAAATATTCAAACTGATGATATGATATATGATACAAAAAGTGCTACTTTTGTCTTCTATTGTATTGTATACAAACATTTATGTAGGTCACACCCGTTGGCAAGTAAAAAATTCTGGAAACGACTTCTTGGTCCCTTCTTTGAACATTATGTGTTAAATATAGAAAGGTGCACTAAAGCAACGATAACAGATTCATATTTTCACGTGCGATTACCAAGAACCACAGTCCCCCACACAGTAAGAATGACAGGGTTTTCGTATGGCAAACTGTAAGTTAACAATACAACGAGACTAAAAATAATAATACTGATGATGATAAGTGCCCTGTTCAAAATGGATAATCACCTAAGGTTCCGAGAGGAATTAAACCAAGAAACTAAAATTGAAAAACATCCTGTTGAAAATAATTTTAAAAAACAATGCAGGTTTCAAATGCTCACTGAGTTAATAATTCTTTGACTTTTTGAATTTGTAAAGAAATTTAAAGAATTAGTTTTTCAGTTCTAATGTAGGCACTAGTACTGAGTGCCACTAAAAATTAAACTTAAATAACAATACTAGTTTCAAAAGTTCATTATCTTCAAAAGTATTAAAACATAAATTTTATTAAACGTTTTATTTAGTTACATAACATTTTTCTTAGAAGAGTTAATTAGATATTTGCAACAGTGTGTAAGAAGTTGTTATCCCTCCTGACCCCGCAATTTCATTTCCATCTATTTCCCTCGTGTAAATATCCAAGCCATACTGACCCTCTTCCGGGAATCCAATTAGAAACATCACTTCGTCATTCCGGACAGATTGGCTGACATATCTAAAACAGAGTAAGATTTTATCTTTTAGTAAAATGTCTGCATTTATATGTTATAAAATCATCACATTTCCATCGTCATCCAAAAAAAAACTCATTTCATAAATAAAAGATTTAAAAAAATAAATAGAATATAAAATAAGTACAAAATTAAGAGTGAACAAAATGTTTAGAATTTACCGGATTTACCGGAAGAATCAGTGGTCATGACCGCTTTGCAATGCGATATGATTTCTCCGTGACTATTATGAACACCATCGCCACTTTGTCCAGGGGGGAAGTACAATCCGTAGCGAAAGAATAAACTTCGCACGAAGGGCAACTCTTCAAATTCCGTTAGCGATATTGGTCGTTTCAATAGCTGCCAATCGGGCTGTTGTGGGAAAAATTCGAAAATGAATTCCTTAGGATCTGTCAGAAAGTAGTGGTCGTCATATTCGTAGCGCAAAGAATCCGACTTTGACGCTCTCTCTTTGGCATTGACTAAATGTCTAGCTCCCCAATTGCATTGTACAAATCTGTCAGAAAAACCAGAAAGCAGAGACGTTATAAATATTTTCATATCTCCAAATTACAAAATAATGACGCAATGTAATTCATTCTTGTCTAATTTTTGTATTCAAACCTCCATGCTCCTGCAACGAAAACAGCGTTCCAAGAATTCCTGAACCTGTTATCAGTGAAGCGAACGCCTGGCTGGTAACCCGCAGATTTACTTAACCCTTTAATAACTACACAGTGAAGACCTGCATACGAACAGAGACGTTTGAACAAGACGTGGTAGCTTTCCGTGCCTTGTTTGATTCCCCTCAATAGCCCCATCGGAGTGTCAGTGCGCACGTCCTCAGAGAATTCCATAGCATTCAGATTTTTAACAGTTATCCATCTAAAAATTGTCCTAGCCTTTTCCACATCTGTCCCACATCGTGTCACCAACTGACGGACTAAATCTGTGAATGTCTTTTGATCCTCTTGCGCCACCTTAAATGACATTTTATAGCAAATATTTAGCAAAATAATATGCATATAAGCTAATGCTGTAAATTGCTACATAAATCATAACAGTTTCTTACAGAAATGGCAATTTGATCAATGTCTGTGAATTCTACTGGATCAGAGTAAATATCTCGTTTTTCTGTCGAGGGAGGGGAAGGAGGTGGAGGTTGAAGTGGGTATGTTTCATAATTTTCAACCCCATGAATCTCGTCATCATCATCTCCACCACGTTGGATAAATTCTCGCTTTCTCTCGCTAATCAAATGCATCATTTCCTTGCTTTGCTTCTCAACCAGGGCTGCCGTTGCCGCACTGCATTCATATTTTTGTCATTTAATATTTCATGCATATATATCTGTGCATATTCACATTATACCACTATAAATTCTCAATTTACCGTTCATGTTCAAGCAACTTCCTGGTTGTTTGTTCCCGTTTTTTATCCCGACGAATTGTCATATGCCGTTCCAAGTCTTCCTTTTCTTTTGCACGCAGCTTGGTAATCGTATGCGTATCCTCCTTCATTCGGAGAGATTCGAATTTTGATGCCAATTTATCCAATTCCCTCTCCCATTCATCTCTGAACTCTGCATTTATTCTAGCCTCTTCCTCTGCTCTGGCTTTTGCAAACTTGAGGTAAAGTAGGTCTTCTTCCTTACGGTGACGCATTTCTAATTCTGTCTGCTCCTCTTTAGGCTATCAAAAGAAAGCAGTTTACCATTTTAGAAAAAAACAAGTATTTATGCATTTATATACACACGACCACATACTAACGACCATTTATCATGTTATGCTCTTATTTGTCATCATTTATGTATTATGTACGTGCGCGCCACACGTACACACATACTGCACACCATATGCATTCTCTTGGATTTGCGTAGAAAAGTTTAAAAAGATTGTTTAGTTGTAGGCTGTGAACTCGCTTAATTTTAAAATTATTCATTTTATCAACTTACCAAATAGTAGTGCATTGGCTTTTCTTTTTTGTATGCTTTCTGAAGTTCTGTGGCCTTGAGAGCGTGGGCGATATGAAGAGCAGAGGCATCAAATCGTCCAAAATTGTGTGCCCTGGTTTTGGGAGTTTGTTTACTTGAAGGCGAATCAAACAATGGGGAAGCGCCATTTTCTCTGCGGTGGGGTGGTGGAACATTGTATGCCTCGATTTCCGATGATGCTTTGCTACTCCCTCGTATCTGTAGTTTTGGTTTGCAACAAGACAAAAAAAGAGAAAAAGAAAACCAAACTCATTAGGGCATATTTGCAGGCGCATGGTCGATTAATGTCATCAAATCATATTTAAACCTGATCATTGACATAGGGAACAGATTTAGGTACACTGAGTGCTGTTCGAATGCCTACTGAAGAGTTGTCCAAATGACCTGGTCCTGGTTTTGGTACGTGACTCATGCAGTATACTTCTTTGTCATCTTGGTCGTGCTGAGAATGGTAGTAGGTGCGGAGACTTAGCCGACTCCCACACACGCAGCATTTGAAACATCCAGAATGGAAAAATGAAAAGTCCTTAAGCGGTCCAACCCTTTAATAAATGAACAGAAGGAAAACATTATTAAAACTGTCAGGTAATAATAATTTAATTCTTAATGCAGAGTCATTCGATAAATGTGTGCGAATGAAAACTGAAGTACAAATGCAAATATATTGTTGATTGTGACAAAGCGTACATATAACATATTGTTGTAAATAGATTTATTTTTTCAGTCGTGACTTCCGGATCCTTTGTTTCATGTTGTTGAAGCCACAGATCCACACACAAAATTTTTCAACTTGGCATGCAGAATATTGAAAAAAATGATAAGTACATCTTTAAATCAAAGTATGAATGAGCGAATGAATGAAATACCACTGCATGCATAATGATGATGATGAGTGCTTTCTACTCTATACAGTGACAATGAGTGGTTAGTTATTCGATACGAGTAAAGGTGTTATTGTTGTTGATGATGATGAAAACGGCGTGAACGTAATATTTGCTGACACGAAGTGGCCATTTATCATATAACCAATCTATGTGAGGAAAGCACATCACATGCGTGTGTCTAATATTATTTAAATATTTGAATTCCTTAAGGCTAGCTAAAGTACGGTGTTGCTGTAGTTGTTGTTGTTGGCGTTGATTGGATTCTGGCTGCAAGTTGTTTGAGAACCTTAAACATAATATACCTACGCATTCATATCTCATCTCTACTCTATCATTTTGACAGCTACATCCACATTCCACACCCGATCATACAACATGAAAATCAACATGGTATGCAAATATATATGTTTAGTATATATAATTATTACTATTTTTTGTTTCGCATGCAGAGCTAAATTATTTTTAATTTCCTTTGCTAAAACAATTGAACAGACAATTGTAAAGAGGGTGTCATCTCTGTCTGCTCAAAAAAATGTCGCTGATATACATATAAATTATTACATTTAATACCTATATGATATTTTCTAAAAGGCATGTGTTAGGCAATTCCACAAATCATTATTGAATTCAATTCTAATTAGTGAACATGACTTGATTTTTAACTACATAATTTATGTACACCTTAATTGTAAAAAATGAATAATATAATCAAAATAAAACTGCATGCTTTTGAATATTTACCTAGTTGATTATTTTCAACCATAATAATAATAATAAATATTTTACTGCATGCAACATAAAATTGGATTAGGTCAGAGGGAACAGTTGAGGCAACCGCACAAACAACAAAGCCGGAGGGTATGGATAATAGATAATAATGTGAGATAAAAGCTATAATATACGGTATGATTATATTATCATGTGAATTTTTTTTTGTACTGATTTTGGATTTTTTTAAATATATTTTATAACGCTTGCACTTTCGCAATAATGATGAATTTTCTCACTTTTTTTTGTTATTAGAAAATAAAACACATAAATAATAACAATTATTATTTAATAATTCATGATGATAATGTTTGCAATCAACTGATTTTTAAACATCATATATATATATTTTCCACTGCAACAGATTTAAAAGTCTTCCATGCTTTTACGCACACACAAACAGACACACATACACGGCCATTAGTCGTTATTAACAAACTCATCAAATAAGATTATATACATAAAATAAATCAACTGATTTTTAAACATCATATATATATTTTTTCCACTGCAACAGATTTAAAAGTCTTCCATGCTTTTACGCACACACAAACAGACACACATACACGGCCATTAGTCGTTATTAACAAACTCATCAAATAAGATAATAATATATAAAATATATCACTATGTGCGTGTGTGTGTGTATGTGAGTGTGTAGTGTAGACACTAGGTACTAGACACACCAGACTAATCGCATCTCCTTTTAATCTTAATGAATGAGTGTAAAGGACTTTTTTATATTCGTAGCTAAAACGCTAAACGTGTACTTAGCTGCCCACTCGGCCGGCATTACCATCAGGTTTTATTACCCCTCAACAAATCATTATTGGTTGTATTGGTTTATAATAACAACATATTTATCTTGCTGTTGGTAAATAAAACATTTGGGTTGGATTCGTATAAGATTGGCGAAGAAAATGCTTATGTATGTACGTGCACGTATACTAATATGCTTATAGTATATTATTATTACTACTATTATGCTTTGCAAAATTGCAAACTGTGGTGGTGGTAGATTTGCTGCTGCTGCTGTTGCTGCCTTCCTTCATTGCTCTTTTAGCAAAGCTGTGAATAAATAATCGTTTCTCATTACATGGTCGGCTGCAGCAGGCCATTTCGTAGGCAGTAAAATGGATGTATGCGCATATGTAGATATCTACATATTTAACAAAAAAAGGTAAACCTAACTTTCACTTTCTGCCACCTGGATGACTTATGAAGTTTTCTATTTTTATTAAATACAAATTTTTGTCGATTTTATAGCATGTTTTTTAGAAATTACAAAAACTTTAATGAAAAGTTATTTTCATCAGTGCTGTCACATGTGTCTAATGTCTACTCTCATAATTTTCTAAAAAGTTTATAAAGCAACAATTTTGTGCTCTTTCATCCATGACGAATGATTTAGAGGAGGTGGAGGAAGAGTGCATTTGATAAATGTATTTTTCGTTTCGATTCATGCTATAGTCAATTTATATATAGTGCCACAACAATACTAATAGAAAACAACAAATTTTTTTGCGGAGGACTTCACTTACATGCGTACATATTAAGTAGGTATGTAAGTGGCATGTGTGGAAAATAAAAAAAGTAGACAAAAATGCGTGGTCGTGTGTTTGTGAGCAATGTATAGAGATATTATAGACGTGCCTTGACACCCACATTGAAACAAGGTGATGTGAATATGGATGGATTAAGGACGACACAGGGCAACGGACAGTAAAAAAAGTGAACGCAAAAATTGTTATTAACTATGTCCATTCGAGTATAACTGCCATAAATTAAAATAGAGATCGTGTTTCGTAAGAAAGTGTTTTTTTGGATTTGGGATCAGATTGTGTAGGCATATGAGGTTGCTTATTGATGTACGCACTTTTTTTTGTGACAAAGCTTTGTTGCCGTCATACGCAACAGGGACTTTTATAGCGAGGGTGGGAGTCAACCAAAAGGTGACATGCTTCGGTGCAAAAGCCTTCAAACCAATGTAATTAATACACATCATCATGAAATGATAAATTATGACCTTAGTGGTCGGACCAAATGGCAACTCGAGATACGCATGTCATGATGCTATATTATTTTAAAATTCGTTTTTAATTTTACTCCTTTACTTTTTTTTAAATGGTATGTAAATTAGTTCTTAAAAAATTAGCATGATAAGCTATGCATGAAAAACACATTTTTTTTAGTTTCCACATACACACTTATTGTTTGACTCAAATAATAATGATAATCATAATAATAATTGTTATAATAATAATAAATTAGTTGTTACAAGAAAATTAAAAAAAGATTACCTGTCGACAGGGTAGACCGTGTCCCCACACCTGAGACACGCATTTTCAGACGAACCCCGATACATAGTAATATTTAAACTTACATCACACTAACAAATCAACTTTACTATCATTTTGCAACTTTCTTGATAACCCGTTTCGCATGCAAGATTTTGAACACATATAAAGTCACATGCCAGCGACTGTCCTAAAGTATAAAAAAAATATATAGATATTTTGATTAATCCACTTTTGTACTTTCAAACGTTTAACTTTTTTTCCAAATTTTCGCACTGTTCACATTAATTTTGTTTTTTAAATTGTTAATAATAACTTTTCAATCTACAGTAATTCATACTTTTAAAGCTGAAAGGTGTGAAAGGTACGTTTGCACCTGCAATCATAAAACTATTTTTTCTTTTTTGAATCAAAGAAAATAAAAATGATCAATATGTTCTCATAAAACCCATTTTCCTAGAATTTACTTTTCTCTCTTTCATGTATATACATCATACATGCACATACACACTCACATATATATAAACACACGTTTTCTAATCCGTCATCATCATGTTTGCTGAAATTTCGGTAAAATATAACTCTTGAAAAGGATTATTCAAAGGCAACGGTACTCCTTTGTAAGGCACGAATGACTTCAATTTTCTCTTCTTTTCAATTCAAAAGCACATTCTTTATACTACTACTGCAAAATGCCTAACCTTGAATAGGATAACCTGTCTACCAGCAGTCAGCGAAAATCTCGTCGGTATCGGTACTGTACAATGAGTAACTTCATGTGCAGGTTTTTCACTTCTTGTCTGAAGGGAATATTGTTCACATATTATGTTTAGGCGTGTATCGCATCATGATCATGATCATCATCAGTATAGTATGTAGTGAGAGGTATCATGTATGCCTACTAGAAAATTTTGCGTATCTTCAGTTGAATTTGTCTACTTTTGCTCCTTTCTTCAATTCACTTAGTTGACAGTGAGTTGCTGAGTGTGTGTTGTGTGGTAGTAGTAGTAATAGTAAGTATGAAGTAGTAGTGGATGCATGAATGATGTTTTTTTATAAAACGGTTGATGAGGAGGATGATGATGATTCCTGTTAAATATTATTGTGTACTCTTGTTGACGCTGGTAATTCACACTGTTGTGCTGCTAACTGCTCCTTTACGTTTTTTTTCAGTCTTTTTTACCACACCGTCTGCACTTCTTCCTTCTTTAAATCTTACTGTTTTGCTAAGGTCTGTTGTTCTTCATTCTGTCACACACAAATAACAAAAAACTGTATGCCACGACCACATCAAGTAACAAACTGTACGGGAGGTACTCATTTCGCATTCATTTGCTTAAACTTTACATTTTCACATCGCCAGCAGTAATGTTGACGACGACGACGACAATGATGACGATGATGCACTCTTTTTACACAAGTATTGTAGTGATTAAAGGGGGAAAACGCGAAGGAGTAACTTTGTTGTTGTTGTTTTTTATATTATTTGGTGTATTTAATTTATTTACTCTTGCACACCACCACCATAAGTAAAGTATGCTTAAAGGCACACGCACTCACACTACTCGAGTCGATCAAAAAACAAACACAATACACAACAACAATGGAGAATGAGCAACAACACAAAATAAATAAAACTAGGAAAAGGAAATAATTTCTTCTTGGGAAAATATTATTTTAGCAATCTGTATGGTTGCCTACAAAACAGGTACTCAGTCAAATGCAGACAGCTTTTATTAAAAACCTAGTTTTAATGGGACAAACACATTGAACTACAAAGTCACCATCACTAATTCATCTTATTTCTATATTTGCATTGTTACCCCATTTATTTGCTGCAATATAGTGTATGTAGGTATATTATTGTATATATTATATGGGTCTCTTTTCATCAATTTCGTGTTCACACAATATAATACCACGCCACCAAATAAAATATAGTATGGTGATGTGATTGTGAACTTAGCGTTTTAATGCTGGTTGAATGTTTTAAAAATCTTTCCCATTAATAAAACGATGAGGATGATGATGATGAAGAGGGAGCATTGTAAAAAAAAACAATACGGTTTGCTGAATGTTTTAGTCAGCCCCGGATGTATCTTTTGCTCTTAGTCAGTAATAAACTATTTATATGGAGGGATTAGTCAATTGAAGTAGTAAAATTCTGTACTGTAATGCAAACAGGGAAAATAAAAAGCGGTAGTAGCCAGGGACTCAACAATATAATATCGAAGTAATAATAATAATATAATGTAGTGTGCTGGTACGAACGTTGAGTATTTTTTTTTTGAGGAGGTGAAACGGTCGGCCGTGCACCGACCACTGCAACGAGTTTGATTACTGTTGTGAGTTTACGTTCGATTACTTCGCAGAAGGGTGCACAGACACGAATTAAATGTAATATCCTGTACGCTGCGCTGCGCGCAATTGAAGAATAAAAGTGTGGTATTATACATAAATTTATTTGCGCTATGCGCACTATTCAATCTAGTTATATATTATGTAGGTTGTTTTTTATACACAGTCAGCAATAAGTGCGAAGGGATGATGCACCGTAATGTTATGATTATTATTTAATTTTTCTACGCTCACTTCACCATCATCACTCGTGTACTAAATTCCAAATGTTATTATGTTTTGTAAAAAAGGAAAGGGATGAGACAAGAGGTAGGCTTCGACAGTTCAAAAAAAAGTAAAGCGGTTGCAATAAACTCTGTATAAAGTCTGCGACCAAGTATGACTAACTGACGGAAAGATTGCGAGTTCAAAACTAGCTGCAGCAGCAGAAGCGATAGTGTTACATCTACAGAAGAGAGCAGTGTCGGATTCTCTGCTCCTCTCTTTTGCTTAATACCCTTTTTACTTTGGATGATGTTATGTTGATGATTTTCACCACTTGTTTGAATTACATATATATATGTATACATACACAATCAACAGGTATAAAAAATAGAACTGATCTGCTATGTGCACATCTTAGTATTCAAATAATGTATTATGGCTCTGTGAATCCTGCCTTTGTGATCCTATTAACCTGTAAAGTAAGGTGGTACACAAAAAAGTGTGCAGGTAGTTTGAGTATGTATATATTTATATATATGACTATGGTGCTGGCAAAAGCAACAAAGTATGAAAAATCAGCCTCACACTGAGTTTTTATCAAAAAGAGTAACTGTGGTGGTGGTGGAGAAGAGGGTAACTTGGCACAATATCAAATCAACATAGGTAATTCCTCACTGTAGCGTTCATAGTTTTGTAAAGCTTTTCCCTACTGGCATTATACATTATGCATTGCATATCGTCAGCGTTTACCACACATTGAAGCATAAATACAGCGAACAAAACTCATCATGAGACAGGTAGTCATTGTTGTGCGTGAAGCGTTATGTGTTTTTCAAACATGAGGATCTGAAAGAGGATACATCTGTGAGCTACAAACAAGAATGGGCATATGCCTAGGGTAGTAACATATTTATATATAAAAAAGGCAAAATGTTTTATACATTCTTATAGAACCATCAGCATTGTATTTTTTTTAAATATGTCTTATTCCACCACAGGTAGAGAGGATGTTCTTTTTTTTCATAATATGCAGGTAGCAAGTTACCCACAATTGTTGACTTCAGTCCGACTCACAACTCAGTTCAGGAAAGTGTTTCTATTGTGTGTGTAGGTAGGTATTTACTAAATTTCTATAA